>VDFB02351767.1:0-12604 GCA_007258455.2 Sequoia sempervirens
CCATAGCATGAAGGCGTTGAACTATTTGATAAAATGCTTTGGTAGACATGTATGAAAAATGTGGTAGCATAGAAAGGTAGTGAACTATTTGAAAAAATGCTTCAAAAAAATGTGGTCTCATGGTGATGGAATGCCATAACTTAATGCCATGACAAGCAAATTGTTATGGATTGTCATGGCATTCCATCACCATGAGACCACATTTCTTGAGAAATTTTGAAATAGTTCAACGCTTTGTCTATGCTATTGCTTACCATTATGCTTTTGATAGATCTTTCCAAGCATCCATAACTTGTTCATAAGGTGTCTCGTTTTAAGGTTTTAGCTATAGCAGCAAGGTAGTGAACCGCTTGATAAAATGCTTTGGTAGACATGTATGAAAAATGTGGTAGCATCGACAACTGTCACCATTTGATATTTATGCAGTTGTAGTATGTTTTGTGCAATGTAATCAGCGATATGAATATAACCAACAAAAATCTATTTTCTATAATTCATGGATTGAACTCTGTATTTTATTTGCTCTCAATGTCTGTATGCTATGGAAATGCCATTACATTTTAAAAAAAAGTAGTTTCTTACTATTTTTCTTCAATTTTTTATGTTTTTTTGTAAATCTACTAAAAAACCCTAGTTTTTCTACCAAAAAACAATATTTTGAAAAAAATCAACTAAAAATAAACAAATCTAATTGAAAATTTGATAAAAAATTAAAAAACTTTACCTGATAGAGATGGACTCCAAATCGGATATCGGATTTCGCTCTACACTATGCGCCCGCCGCCGATGAGCCGAAAACAAATATGAATGAGTTTTGGTCGCGGGTTTTTTTTTATATATACAGTTCAAAAAAATCGGATATCCGATTCCTAAAAGCAAGTTGCCTTTTGCTTCGGTCGGAATGGGATTTATTTATATTTAACAAAATCGGATATCCGATCCAAATCGGATATCCGATTTGGATCGGATATCCGATTCCTAAAACTAAGTTTTCCCTCTGCCTCGGTAGTCACCCCAGCTCCAAAAAGTCAACTCACCATTTTCGCGTTTTTGAGTCGTAGAAACACGTATTTTTTTCTCCATTGCAACTTTTTGGCATACCATGATCCCCGCACATGCCCTATTCAAAGGGAAGACTTTCCTTCCTTTTCAATCTAAACTATTCTACTTTCTACTCTATCAATTTCTCTCTACTCCTTTGTTATCCTAACTATGATCTAATTCTAATTTCTAATGAGGTACAAATGAGGGGGGCTCCCCCTTTTATAGTTGGCCAAGTCCAACAGACGGCTCAGATTACAATCGGCTGGATGGCCCAGATTGTGCCACCTCAGCCCTAAACAAGATTCGCCCTAAAAACTGCCATAATGGAGAGTGGGGCAATAAATGAGCAATTAATGGCCACCATCTTCTAGAAGATTCCCGTTTGTAGATGTGTTCACACTGTTCTTGATCTTCTTCTTGATGTCGTTCTTCAACTTCTTTTTTGTCACTTGAGCCTCAACACTTAGCCATTTTCTTGCAAATTTTCTTCCTTTGAGGTCGAAATGTCATCTTGGATTATTTTCTTCATCACCACTTGGTCTGGACGTTCCTCCTGTAAAACAAGCAAGGAGAGGATCATTAGAACACTTCATAATATAAACTCAACTTACTTACCTGCATTTTCATGTTTTGATCTCCAAGGGTTCATCGTTTTTCTTAGCCAACTTTGCACTCAAATTCTTCATGCCTTAGCCAAATTTCCAACCCATCTTGTATTCTGCTTGGCGCACTTCACTCTGATATTTTCTCCAACTTGGGATCAAGGAAAAATGCTTTCATCAGGAATTTGATCAAAAATTATCTAGATGATCATTCTCAAATTCATCTGCCAAGGAAAATTTTTATCTTGAAAACACATTTTATTCCTTTCCTTAGAAAATTTTCCAAACTTTTACTTAGGAAATTCATTATTCCAGTTCCCATCAAAATCTCCATCCTGAAGGCCCCGGCGAAGTGCAGAAGACTTGGAAATCCAATTCTCATCGAAGATCTTCAATACCTAGAAGAAAATTTTCTTCAGAACGTATAGAATTCATGGGTATATGACGAACGGGCTCATTTAATTTTCAAAAAATTTGAACCTTAGAAAATTATTTCCTTATGAATTTTAAATCCATTCTTCACATCTCCGAGTGCCCTGTTGTTCAAACTTGAGAAATTTTATCAATCTTGTTATGCCAACATCTTCTGACTTCATCACTGACAATTCGTTCGGGCTTCAGGAAAATTCAACCACCTTCAAGGTCCAAGCGTATTTTCTAAGGAAGAAAATATTTTGCCTTAGAGAATTTTTAAATCATTTAGCAAATTTTGCCTTAGAAAATTTTATTTAACTTCATTCATTCGCCAGTGGTGGAAACTTCACTTATCACAATTTTCTTTCAAGTTCCTGGAGTGCATTTTGTGTGTCATGAAGAATATATAAATTCCAACGCCCCCTATGTTTTACTTTCATCACCTCATAGGCTTAATATTCCCAACGCCTCAGCAATATTTACTTCCCCCTTACCACCTTGGGCACATTTTATATGTCATGGAGAACATGTTTCCAACGCCACCTTTGACTTGTGTCTTTATGTGATTTCAACGCCTTGTCTTCTTCCTCCTCTTTGCATGGATACTTTGTCTTTTTCCTCCTTTGCATGAATTTGAACTTCTTTAACTCATTTTGCATGAATACCAACTTTGGATGGGTGTTTGTCTTTACATGTCTTCATATGGGCGCATTCAAAGGGGGGAGGAGAAATTCAACCTTTTTGTCTTCTTCTTAGCATGTTTGGGCGCATTTCACACCTCATGAAGGACGAAAATTTTCACTTTGAATTTTTCCTAGCTTGCCTTGAATCATGGACGCATTTTGGCATATGAGCAGGACAACTTTTGTTGACTCTTTGACCTTCTCCTTGCATGGGCGCAAATGGCACATAGAGGAGAATAAAGCTTATACTTAGAAAAAAAATTTAAACATCTTCATTGCATGAGGGCACATTTAGCCATATGAGCAGAATGAACTTTGCCTTAGAAATTTTTTCAACTTTCACCACCTTGGATGGGCACATTTTAGCATATGTGGTGGATGAAACTTGTTGACCTCCTTGACTTTCTTGAGAAGTGGGCGCATTTTGCCTAGGTTAGAGGATGAAGCCTAGACTTAGAAAAAATTTCAACGTTTTGAAGGCAAGCCCGTGAGGAGGGCGCAAATGGAGGTATGAGGAGGATGAAACATATCCACACTTAGAATTTTTTTTTGACTTGCCAGACATGGGCACATTTTAGCATGGCTGAAGGATAAACTTTGTACTTAGCTATTTTTCTTGATGCCTTCTGTAGCTGGGCGCATTTTAGCATGTGAGATGGCTGAGGAATTTTCCTACTTGGAAAATTTTTCTAGTATTTTGCTTGAAGTGGGTGCATTTCCCTAGTGGTGAAGGATGAACACAACACTTAGCCATTTTTCTTTCCTTCTGCCAGAATTTCCATGTCCTGCTATTTATAGTAAATCCTCTGATTTCTACACTTCTGAAGCTCAGAATGATTTGAAATTTTGAACGCTGGATCCTCATGACATCATCAACTTGTTAACACTGCTACTTTGGGTTGGCCTGCTATTTTTAGCCCATTTCTGAAGGTGGTTTGCTATTTATAGAAACTACCTGCTTCTAATATCTCCACAACTCCGTTTACTTTGAAATTTGAATGAGGTGCTCCTCACCACGTGACCTGCCTGCTTACATCGGTGCATGCAACTGATTTACTATTTTTAGCCTATTTTCAAAATGACTTACTATAAATAGTAAGTGTTCTATTTTTCTTCAAATTTTACCAGCAAATAGCTTGAAGGATGTTGATCACGGTGGTTTACACTAGTTTTCAAAAATTCTGACTTTTTACCCCTCTTTTTAGGTCATGAAGTTGGAAACCCTAATTTGCTCTGCATGCATATCAAATGATCTTCGTTTGTTCTTATTTCTGGTGCATTGCGATCAGCTTGTGATTCTAAAGTGTTGGGAAGTGACTGCCGGGACACACCTGCTAAAAATAGTAAGTTCCCAAATAGGTGGTTATCTCCATTTGCATGTCATATCACTGCGAAGCTCTTGAAAAACCCATAAAGAATATGCAGACATGCAAAGAAAACCCCAACATGCAAACCCTAAAAATGGCCTCAGAAGACTGAATTCTGAAAGTCATTATCTCGCTTTGAATGTCACACCATCGCGAAGGTCTCTGAAAACCCAAAAGGAATCTCTAGACATGCATTGAAAATGCCTGCATATAAGCCCTGAAATTTGCTTCGGAAGCTAAACTGCTAAAAATAGTAAGTTGTCTATTTCAGCTCAAATTTAATTTGTGAGCAGCTTGATGTGTTCTGGATGCAGCGTGACTTTCGAATTCTCAAAAATGTTGAAGGATTTCCTGTAATTGCACTCTTACTAAAAATAGTAAGTACTCAGAATCTGATGAAATTTCAGTGAAAACCTACTAGAAACATACTAACACCAATGTTAGCGTCAGATTTCAATTTATTCACCCCATTTGACCACAAATTGGTTGGAAATTTCAAAACCCTAATTCTGAGACTTGGCCAAATTTCACATTTAAATTCAATGATGGGCACATCCTCTAGAAAGCAGACCATGGAAAAGAGACACACAGAGAGAGAGAAAAACCAAAACCAAAAGACAAGAATGGAGCAAAAATTAGGGTCCCCATTTGCAATGGGGCAATGTGTGAAAAAGGTCACAACACCACTAATCTTTCTTTGTACTTCTCAACTCCACCCTCTAAACTATGTTTCTTCTTGAAAACCCATTTGCAAGCAAGTTTCCTATCTTTAGGAAGCTCTACCAAATCCCATGTGTCATTTTTCTCCAATGTTGCCATCTCTTCATCCATGGCTAGTTTCCAAGACTTACTACCTACATATTCCATTTCCTCCTTTATTGTTTTGGGCTCATCCTCATTAGTAGTTAAAGAAAAAATGCATTTGAAATCAAGTGAGTTGTACCTATTGGGCTGAATTTTGTGTTGAGTGGACCTCTTCTAGAGTGGGGTTTGAGGATCTCTTCTTCTTCATATAAACTGTGTGAACTATCCTCCTCATCAAGTCCTTGTCGAACTTTTTTTTAGTCTCATGTGTAGTCTCCTTGGTCGTTGGCTTCATCTACACCACTTCTTTCTCAACTTCAAGTTGTTTAAGGCATAGAGGAAGATCTAATCTTCCTAAAGATCACATTCTAACTATATGTTGTCTTTCCAATTTCAAAATTCCAAAAAGCTTGTACCCTTTCACACCGTTGTCATCAATGAAGGCACACTTCCATACTTTGAAATCCAACTTTGATCTCTTCCTCTTATGCACATGCACATGTTTCACAATTAAAAAACATCAATATGTTGCAATGATGGCTTCTTTCCTAACCAAGCCTCTTAGGAGTTTTATCTAGAAGAGTTAAAGTAAAAGATCTATTAATCAAGTAACAAGTTGTGCTCATAACTTTCACCTAGAATTTTTACTCCAAACCAACACCACTAAGCATTCTCCAAGTTCTCTCCATAAGCATTCTATTCATTGTTTCCGCAACTCTATTCTACTAAGGGTGTATAGAGTTGTCTTATGCTTTGCAATACCATTGTTAGAAAAGGTGTCTTAACCTTGCTCCTAATGCTTTTGATTAAAAAGCAGGGAAAGGGCCCTAATCCCAAGAGCTTACGATAACATAATAAAAAAATCAGAAACATCAAGAGGGCATGCAGACCCAGCAAAATAGCAAAATTAAGGAATTGAAACCGAGAGAGAAAAAAATACCACAAACACCAGGCAAGCAGATCAAGCTCCAGTCTTCAAGGAGGGAATCCAAGGGAACTTCCCAGTCCTCCTCATCCTTTTTCCCCTCTTCGTTCTTATCGTTCATATTCTTCTCCTCATCTCCTTTAGCACTTTTTCTTCTATTTGGTAATTTTGGAGTGGCCAAAGATAATTCCCATAACAGCTTTGTTCATAATGCCATTAGTGAGCATTATGATTTTGGAAAAGGCATTTTCCAAACGAGTAATCTTGTCATTACTGCCATTGGAAAGAAGTTTATCTCTAACACTTCTACCTTATCCTGGAGGTCCTTAATGTTAGCATAGTCTTTATCCTTAGTGCCCTGAGCTAAGAGGAGAGTAGGGATTTTCTCCTCATTGTTATCCAAGATCTCCAAAAGTCCAAGGGAGGGAGAAGCTTGAAACTGAGTTTCCCTCACCTCCATTTGCATAGCCTCATTCTGCTCATTCTCCACATCAAGATCTATGTCCTCGTCTTCTCCATCCTATTCCACAACTTCATCATCTTGCATATTCTACTCAAACTCATTCTCTGAGTCTTCTTCCTCCCAACCATCCTTAGATTGAGGAAGAAAATCCTCATCATCAACCTGTTCATCATCATACTCCTCCCAAATCTTGTTCTCAGTACTCTGGGCTTTAGCCAATCTAGAAGATTTGTGACCACCCAACCCTTTGATGTCACAATAAGTAGTCCCCATAATATCCTCCTCCACCCCCTCAACATTAGAGATTTCAATAGCCTCACCCTCAACAAGAAGGGGAATGGGGCCTTTAGATTTTTTCTTATTTTTTTCTTGTTGTTCTGCACGCAAACTTGGGACCACCACCTTCCTTTTCTTGGAAGGTGATATCGCCAATAGATCATTTTGGGGGGGTTCTTAATCTCTGCAAACACCTTACCCTTTTTTCTTGGACCCACCTTGCCACCAAAGCTAGGGCTAGGGTAATTCTTAATCAAAGAAATAGAAGGGGTCTTAGAGGCTTTATCATCCAGGAGTTTAATTTTGGCACTGCTCTTAACCTTGGAGTTGGTAGAGGGGGTCATGGTAAGATAATACTTAGACAGACCCATGATAAGGCCTCGGTGCAAGGGGGGCTAGGCACCATTGAGAATACAGGCCTCAAGGGAAGAGAACAAATAGAAAGGGAGATTCATTTTTTCCATGATGCAAGTGGTTAAGTATGGGGAAATGGTAACCATCTACAGTCTTAAACCGACCTTCAAGAGTAAAATATTTGATACAATGGATACTTATCAATGCTTAAGGAGCCAAAACATTCTCCCTACTATAGCTGTTTTGGAAGTTGATTGGTTTCTCCTCACCAATGAAGAAGGTTGCGATAAGCTTTTCATATTCCCTTTTTCTCTTCTTCTCCACCTTGAGACCTTCACAAGCTAAACCAATAGCCTTAGCAATCAACTCATCACAGACACGAAACCACACCCCACCATTGGTGACCTCACCTTGAGACCAAGTAGTCACAAATTTTGAGGTGAGTTGATCATTGTAACCCTTCATAGCTTGGAAGAAGGGGGTGAAGCCATCTCTATCAATTAGCTCCCAAAGCTCAGCGTTCTGTTTAAGAGCTTCACAAGAGATAAGTTTAGTCCTAAGCCGTAGGCCACCCATAGCAACCTTTTTGCTAATAAGCACAGAGACCCACCCAAGCCACAAGAAAAGCAAGGGAGCTTAAAAAAAAAGTAGAGAAACTAAAACAACGAAGCATTTCACACCTTTTTTGGAAATCCATTCACTTCTAGTATCAATATTATAAGAGCAATACCAAATAACCTTGCCTCTTCTAAAATATTCCCCAACTTTGGTGGTACTAGAGTCATCATTGTACATAACCTCCGTCGTCTTATGGCTAATGATCATAATCTTACCATTAATGGTCTTATGAGGGAAAAGACCAGCCTTGCAAACAAGGAGTAAAATTCGCACGAGCTAGGAGGAGGTTTCCATTTCAAACATCACAATAATCTACCAAGTGTACTAAGACAAAATACACCACAATCAATTCCCATAGCCTTAAGATCTTCCCTGCTACCTTTACTATAAAACCAATTGTAAATTAAATTATCATAATGCAGAATGATGTAATCCCTTGTGGGAACCATAGTAATAAAATTATTGCAATCCTTATTTATACCCAGAATGGAATAATTGTGAGTTACGAGTCACATCATAGCTTCCATGATAGCTAAGAAAATCCACCTCATCCCATTCAAGTCATCAACCTTAAACCAACCCCAAATGTGTAACGATTAATCATAACAAAATAGGAGTGTAACTATTAAGTTCAAGCTGGGAAAGAATATGTTGAAGGGTGCCCGAGAGATTTGAATTCAAATACCAATAGTTCCATTCTTCACACTATAGACAAAAATTACAAGCCAAATCCATCGCACTATTGGCCTCCCTATAGGTATGACTAATTCTAACTTAATGAAAGATTTGGAGGTCATTTTTGCAATTCTCAATAAATTTGTGTATCTCCCATGAGGGGACCATGTCATTTTGAAGGAGGCTAACAATGACTTAAGATTCACCTTCAATTTCCACAACAAGAAACCCTAGCCTCAAAAGTCTTTTCACCCCCCGCCACATAGCCATAGCCTCTACAACATTATTTGATTTGCATCTAATAGCCCAAGCATATCCTTTAATTAGGTTTCCTTCATCATCCCCTATTATACCTCCTATTGTTTCCTCACCAAGGTTTCCTTGCTCCTAATGTTAAGTATATAAGGAATGTAGTTTTTAGACTATTAAACTTTAAAACTCAGTTTCTGGGCTATAAACTTTGTTTTTTGGGGGAAAAAAAAGGGTTGTTTAGCATTGTTTCCAATATACTTGTGTAGATATTTTGAGTTCTACAATTATTTTTAAAAAATGAGCCCCAACAACCTCTCAAATCAAAAGTTATGGCCTCTAAAAGTTGGGCCTCTTACATTGGAAATGTAAAATCACATAGGATAGAAAAAAGAAGTAAGCAAGGGTTACACTTGTTGAACATATTATGATGCATGTTACAATATATTATAAGGCATCTTTGAATGGAAATTAAAAATCCAAAATGAAACATCCAAGTTGGTGAGTGGATTATGACACGCTTGTAAGAGATGGATGGAATATGCTATTTTTAGCCTATGAACTCATCTTGGGGATTTGGGTGTTGGTTTTCTAACTAGGTATTTGGGTGCCACTTTATTGGGTGGTTTTAGCTCATGGTTATGTGATTATCATTTGATGTTTTCATTTAATACTTCTCCCATTTACAGAGTGTTTGAGATGGAGGTATTGGTAGTGATTTTGTAAGTACTATTATGCTACCAAATTACTCTAGATCTTTGGTTTGTGATAGTCATGTAAAGGATTTCTCTACAAGTGTATTATAACTATGTTTAGATTACTAAATAATACATTAGGCTTCTTTAAAGTATTAGTTTTTTCTCCCGAAAGGGTTTTCCCCCACATACCCTTGTGTTGTGGTATGATTTTGTTTATGTTTTATATGTGTTTCCCCTTTTTGTAATTGTAAAGATCTAAATTTTGCACAATACTCTCCTCCAAAATTAGTTTAGGAAGCATTTTCACACACCTTGCTTCCTTCATCTTCCTCTTTGTATGGTTCTCAACAAGAGCCTTAAACTTTTTAAACTTCAAGAAGACCACAGATTTGTTCCTATGGAAGAACAACCATGTTTCCTTAGAAATATCATCAATAAAAAAACTTAAAACAAGGATTGTGCTAGTGAAGGTACATCAATAGGAACAAGAACATCATTATGAATCAAATCCAAAGTCCCTTTATATCTAACAAAGTTTGAGTGAAACTAAACATGATGTTTTTCATATACACAATGCTCATAAAAATCAAAACGTAGGGAACAATCAGTTGGACCCTTAAACAAGCTTTTACACTTCAAGTCTCTTGAGCCTTTCTCACAAATAATGTCCATATGTTTGTCATGGGATGGTCTTCTCTATGGGAATATTATGGTTCCTTGAATCAAGAACCTCCAAATCTTTATATTACATGATGCTAGCATCCAAATGGAATAGGATTCCAAACTAAACCTTCTTGGCCAAGACCATGGCCCCATGCACCATCTAGAATCCATCCATAGTGAAGACCACTTGCACACCAACATCATTCAACTTGCTTACAAAAGGAAGGTTCCTCACCAAACCTGCAATGTGCAAAATATTATAAAATGTTTTGGTCATTCCATCTCCAAATGAAAGCATGACTCTCTCATCCAATGATTTGAAGAGATAAGTTATCTCCCAAGAACACACCTCAACCTTCATAGCTCTCATAAACTGAGAACCATTCCCTATTAGTAGTCATATGAAAAGAGGCTTTAAAATCAATAAGCCATGCACACTCATTCGTATGCATCGCAAGAGATACAACAAAAGCATCACCACCATCATCAATGGAGGCCCTCAATTCTAAATCATCATTAGACTCCTAATCTTGTCACAATTCTAACAATTCACCTTGGATCTACCAAGAGACTTAGAACTCCCCTTAGATTTGGCACACTTGTCCTTTTTCTTTTTTTCCCTTTGTCCTTTTTCTTTTTCTTCCCTTTTTCCTTGGAACAACCTCTCACTATCAAGGCATTTTTTATGGAATCTAAAGTTTTCCACCTCATCTCCTCAAAAATAAATGAACCAGCCACCTCATCAACCTTTAGCTTTGTGATGATGCTACTAATTGCTATCATGAGTTGTCCCAACTATCAAGGAAAATGAAATAGGAGATTTATACAATGATCCTCCCCATCTATCTTACAAACACCAAGTAGCTCACTAATATATTAAATGCATTCAAGTGCTCCGTCATTGAATCTCCATCACCCATCTTTAAAGAATAGAGCTTCTTCTACAAAAAAAAGCTTGTTCACAAGGGACTTTGCCTGATAAAAATTCCTCAATTTATCCCAAATCTTCTAAGTTGTGGTCTCTCCCAAAAAATTCAACACTCTCAACATTGAAGGAATTCCAAAAGAATAACAATGCAGAAAATATGGCATGATGTCCATCCCAAACCCTTAATATGTAGGCCTTGGAAACCACCAATTCCTTCATCAAACCATGAGCCTAAAATGGACACCCAATTCTTCATGATCAAAATTCAATTCCCCCCGCATGTGTGAGGCCTCCAAAATAGAATGTAGCTCCTCTTACAAGTCATCTTTGACCAATATGACATGAGGTTTCATAAGTAATTCCCTAGCATTCCTCATGAAGTGTCGATTACTTCTACACACTATTACATGGCTATCATTAGGCAGTCAAAGATGTTAGACCAAGTATACTAACCACCCAAATCAATGACTTACAACTATCATAAGACTAATGACATGTGGTGGAGAGTATCAACTACATAATCTTCATGATTCCACCCAAGTGGAACACCTTTTTCCATGTGGGCACAATTAATTATAATATCACATTTATTAAATAATTAGACTACACCTAGTACTTGCAAGGTGTACAACATACCTAGTCCCCTAGTCCTAACATTACTGACCACTTCAATTTTGTAACTCTCAATATAAGAATCTCAAATGTCAATATTTGAAGAGGGGCATTCAACACCTTTAACTAGTAATTGAGTACAAGAAGCATGTCACAAAAAAAGTGGCAAATTTTCTTTTTTGTCCTCACTTTTGGGTACTTAGTACCTTTGATACTTGTTGTGCAACCTACGAGGAGTGGAAGAGTTTTTATTCCATGCATCTGTAGTTAAATTTCATGGTAGATCCTTTGAAGTAGCTTACAATTTTCAAGTAAACATCTTTCCTTGATTTTTGTGACCGCACCAATCAGCAAAACAAAGTTGTCTGAAGGCTACTCCATTCTCTCTTGATCAAAGTATTCTATGCGCTAAGATTGCTAGAGAGATCGTACGTTCAACTCCAAGGTTCCGAAATGTTTTGGAATACCCTTAGTAGGTTCGTTGTGATATGTTGTTTTTTTACGAGGGGACTTAAACAATTGTTCTTAAGGTTTGCAGTTGACAACAGATGGATGATTGGAAGGGAATTTATGCAATGTGGATGATTTAGCAATAAGGTACGTTTGCCTAAACTAACCAAAGATGAACGGAATTAAAATGAGTGTAAGGGTAAGAAGGTTCTAGGTTCTATTTTAAGGTGGGGTGTGGGATCAATCTCAACAAGCTTCAACCAAACTCTGCTCCACCTCACACTGGACAACTTACACAAAGTTGGTGCAATCTTCAAGGGGATAGCAAGAAATTTTCAAGCTACAATCCAACACCAAGATACCGTCAAGATGATGCATACCTAGATATGAATTGCAACTGAAGTTAGGCTTATAAAATTCTCCAGTTGACCACACAAGGAAAACTTGTCGTCCGTAAGCTGCTAGTGGTATGGAATAAAATGAAGTTGCCTTGATCAATACCACAAACCCACAACTAATATCTACTTGCATGAAATGAAAACTACGCTATCTCAAGCTACGTTATGCTACTTTACGCTACTTAGAGTAAAAGGGATGAAGAAACCTTGCTAGCTATCCATAACAAAGACAAATTTCACCATCAATGAAAAGATCTTCTATTATGAAATTTTTACACAACAATCTCTTACAAAAAATTTCAAAGGAAAACTTTCCTCCTCCAAACTATGCTAAGTTATCAAACTATCTCTCTGCTCTAACAAAATTTCTACTCTCTGATC
>VDFB02351768.1:0-11611 GCA_007258455.2 Sequoia sempervirens
TAAAGAAACTTATCTTTATTGAATTTTGATATAACTCTTTCTTCCAACTTTTACTCCTCTCGAGAGTGCTAAGCACAACAAAAAACAATCTGAACAATTGCAAGTTTCTTGAATGCATTATGCAGTTAGCATGTAGAACCAACTCTCTCCAGGATTCAAGGCTCTATCACAGTTCATGCATTAGAGAATGATATCGATGTGACCAACTAATCATCATCGGATATGCAATTCTCTTTTATTTCTGAGTCACACTCAGAAATCTTCGCAACTAGCATGAGGAGATTGAATCTTCAAAGGATCTTATGATAGAGAACACAATTCAAGAGAAATCATAATATCTCTTTATTAAACACACATGATCCAAATAATCAATGCAAAACTAAAGTTTTACCCCAGATTCTAGATTTCAGAAGTATAACCAAAAGAATACTTATCAGAATCCCGTATGCAGAAAATGAGAGATCGATACCCTCAAGCAACGATCACATTAACTGCTCTCCCCGCCCTTTTCAGTGGCATCGATTGCTGCTGCTCTCAGTGCAACCTCTTTACTTTATATCCTCCACCGGCACTTACCTTGAAGCCTTCTATCACTTCATCTTGAGAGAATCCAAGGCGAACCATCACAATCCTTTTCATCAGTTTGAATGCTAGCACGACGACAAGCATGCATATCCTCACTGAGAGACTCACACATAACACCCTCTTCTAGAGACACATTGTCTGTAGGATGCACCACTTCTTGTGCAAGAGCTCCATGAACGGGGGGGTGATCCAAGAAAAATTTAATTCCTTGGCATAAACTGTAGCTCAGAAAACTTCATTAGCATAGACTGCACAGTTTCCTTGATAGCATTTTTTTTTTGCTCAAACCTTCCTCCAACAAGCACCACTTTAGGCTTCTGCAATGCTTCAGTACAGGCAGATCGAACTTCTCTGGATTCAGCTTGAGATGACTTCCGCACATCTGAAGCAACCTTATCCAAGGTAGACCCGACCTTTTGTCCTGTATACTATTGACCTTAGTGACAGATCGCGTCATCAACAATGGTGGCGACTGGAGTAATCACGCCCGATAAATTTGTGGTTCTTAGTTGACGATATCTTGAGTCTTGGAAATAACTCCTGATGACACACAAAGGTTATGTTTTGCTTCAACAATATCTATGATATGATTTCCAAGGATTAGTGGGAACTTCAAAGACTATGCTCTTATACTCAATCCGCTACATATGTCCACAAGGAAGAGCCACATGCCCAAAACACGTAGTGGAACTGAATTAACAAAAGCCAAATAATATGAGCTCGATCTGTGATAGTGGATCGCTGGAATCAACATACTCTAATGCTGAGCACAAAATGAAATGCACACCTTTAATTTAGACACGGGTAAAGGCGATAATGCCCTTTTGGAGAATCACGAGTATGAAAACTAAGGCTTAGAGAAGGCGCCTGCGAAGATCGTGGATCTTCAGGAGGCTCCACAACAATACAACCTTCAACCCCAGTTGCTGGAAAATTTTCAAATGCTCGATTTGCCCATGCTGTATAACAAATTTGATCACTTGAATTCTTTCATGAATTTCACAAATCTGATCAAATCTTCACAAAAACCTGCTCTGATACCATGTAAATTTTATGATCAAATTTAATGCACATAAAATTAATTAAAATCAGACACAATAACACAGCAGATACCCTGGGAAAACCCTCCTCTTGAGGGAGAAAAACCCAGCAACAAATATATCTGTTTTATATATAAACAAAGCCAACAATTACTTTACAATGAGGCCAATCACAAGGCCAATATTCTGCACCAATAATGGCGACAATAACAATCTACTCTTCATGAGACTCAGATCTGCACTATGAGTAATTCACAATCTGCTTCTTGAATAATTCGCACTTTTCTCTTGAACACTTTGCACTTGTCTCTTGAACAGTTCGCACATGAGTGAAGGAAGAAGATGAACTTGCTTGATTGCCAAATGAAGGGAAGAGACCTTGTATAAATACACACTTATGAGAGAGGTCGCACCTCTTCATGTAGAAGGTCAGCCCATAATACAAAAAGATAATTACAAATATAACTTGCAAATTATAAGGGAGGTCGGCCCAAGAGAAATTATATTGTTGCCAAGAGAAGCGCCCATTCTCATTAAATGACACATATAAATAAATAGCCGATAGGCTATATTGATTTATGTCTTCACTCGTGGCTGGAAGGATGAACCCGAAGCTGTCATAACATTAACAGTGGAGTTGTCCTAACCTTGTCCTCTCATGCCCTAAATGGCTTGGCCTTGGGGACTTGTTTCGAGGGAACATTGGTAGATGGTAGTTATCAATGGATGAATGAAAGGGGCTTTATAATGAATGAATCATAAGGCACAACACTTGCTAAAAGTTTTACAAATGGGATAGCAAGCTAAGTGGGCTTGATCTTTGAGGAAATTGAATAGTTAAGCATGCTTGAGTTGGTATGGGTGGACTTCTTAGCCCTGCTGCTTCACCTCGTGGAGTATCACCTAGATGCAATGAGACTCCAGTGTGGATCTCTCATCCATGCTATGGGAGTGATGGGTTTGCTATGAACCACAATTACAAAACATGGGTCGAGTACCTTTAAAAACTATGAAGTTTAATTATGATAAAAATATCATAATAGATTAGCGCTATTATTAGTTTAGATTCTTTCCATTCTTTTGTTTTAGTTTACTTCAGTTTCGTTTTAGAAACATCCAGATTTATTTCTAAATCTGATTATTGTAACTTCTATAAAGAGCTTGCCTCTTTCATTCATTAATACATTCAAGAATTTACCTAATATGGTATAAAAAGCAAGAAAGATCATTATGATTTTTTCTTTCTAAATTCAAGACTTTTTGATTTTTCGAAGTTTGAGGATACCGAAAAATCGAGTTTTTTTCTCTGTTTGAAATCGCATCCTCTCATTTGTTCCTTTTTCGAAGGTTGCAAAAGAAGAAAAATCACGTCTTGCTCCTGTTTTTTGACGCGCTTCTTTTCAAAGGTAATAATTGTGTGAGTTTGGTTCGTCTTCTGGCCGCGCGCGAAGGGTTTCCGGGTCGCGATTTTCTTCCTGTTTCGTGCAACCTCTCCTTGCATTTTCTGAGCGACGTCTTTCAAAGATCTTCACGCCTCTTTATCACACCCTTGCTTCTGATTCCCACACCCATTTTTGAAGTTGTGATTTTTTGAGAAATTCCTCGCTTTCTGCACACGTTTTTGAAGTCGCGATTTTTTGAGAAATTCCTCGCTTTCTGCACACGTTTTTGAAGTCGTGATTTCTACACAATTTTGACTGGTGTGACTTGGCTCGTGTTTGCAAACTTGTGATTTCTGGGTGGTGCACGACTAAGGTCTTCTGAAATGCGGTTTTCCTTGTTCGCAACCTAAGCGCCATTTTTCTGGTGTTTTTAGCTCGCATTTTTTCTGTGGCGGCTCTCATTCTGCTTATTTTTTTAGAACTCGTGATTGCACTATTTTTGGGTGAATTTTTGCTCATAATTGCTTGCTGTGTGAAGTATTTTTTTCAATTCGTGGGTCTCTTATTCTAGGTATCTTTTATTTGGAGGGTATTGGCTTTGGTTCTATCCTCATTTCTGAACATTCCAGCTACCTCAGGTTTCATGCCTTTTTTTATGACAGATTTTCTGCTCTTGGGGTTCTGTGCCTCGCATCTGTCAGATTTTCTGTAAAAGGTACTCAGTACAAACCTGTGATAAATGGCCTCTTTGTCTCATGTCATGTTGGAAGGCAATAAAAAATTCAACGGCCGTAACTATAACAATTGGAAGCAATGTATGATGACAATTTTTGAATATCGCTGCCTTGGCCAGACTATTCTAGGCAACACTACATGTCCTACAACGGTGGGTAAAGATCAAGAAAAGTCCGATGAGCAAAATCGGGAAGCCGTGATTCTTATTAAACTCTTAGTCACCGATGATCAGTTGCCTTAGGTGCCATCTGGCAAAACAGCTACAAAAATTTGGGATCAGCTGAAGGGCTTGCATGAAATGTCTGACAAGAGCTGAGCGTTCTTTTTAAAGAACATGCTTTTTTTGATCATGATGGATGAAAAGATGTCTCTGCAGGAGTGTCTCACAAAAATCAAGGACATCTGTGATCAGTTGGAGGCGATTGGTTGGAAGATGGAGGAGGAAGATATGGTAGTCATCACTCTGAAGAGTCTACCAAAGTCTTATGAGCAGTTTATTGAGATGCTCAACATTACAAAAGTTTCCAAATCTCTGCAACAAACTTCTGCAGCATGATCAACTAATGTTGATTTGAAGTTTCTAGATCTTTGCAACAAACTTCTGCAGTAGGATCAATGGAAACAATAGTTCGGTAGTAGTGCTGGTTCATCCTCCTTAGAGCAGGCCTTTCTTGCCAAGACATTTCAGAAGAATAAGGGCAAGAATCGGCCCTCTTAGTAGACCAGTCAAGTGCAATCTCAAGATTTTTCCAAGAAGAAGAATATTCAGTGTAATTATTGTCATAAGTATGGTCACATGAATAAAGATTGTCGGAAATGCTTGGCTTCTGAACAAAACAAACAAGGAGAGTCTAATCCCGAAGCCCATGTTGCAAAGCACACTGAGTAGAAGGAGTCTGCATTCTATGCTTTTATGGCCAAGAGTCCAGTAGATCCTGTGAAATCTTCTGCTTGGTATATTGATTTAGGTGCATCTCGACATTTCACTCATCGTCGGTATTGGTTCATTGAGTACACGCCATTCAAAGATTCTGTTATCTTTGGAGGAGGCCAGGAGTATACTGTTGTTGGCAAGGGCAACATGCATATTCATTTTGGAGGGAGAAATTTTGTATTTCTCGATGTATACTTTGTACCTGGCATGGAGTTGAACTTACTTTCAGTTAGTTAGATTATGACTCACTCTCCTCAGCTAGATATTGTTTTTAGCATGCATACCTACAACATTGTTGATAGAGAGACTTGCACTACAGTTGTTCAGGGACTTGAGGATCATGGTCTATATAGACTTGTTGATTCTGGTGATTCTCAAGAGCACACTATGGCAGCTAGGAGTACTTCAATCAGTAGCCTCTGGCATCTGCATTATGGGCACCTGAATATGCACTATCTCTCTCAGCTCTCTCGAGATGATCTGGTTGGTGGTCTACCTATGACTTAGACTTAGAATCATGGAGTATGCGAGGCTTGTCAGGTTGGAAAGAAACATCAGACTCCATTCTCAAATGGTGATTCATGGCAAGCTTCCATGGTATTACAATTGGTTCACGCTGATGTATGTGGCTCAATGAACACTCCTTTTGTTACTGGTTCCAGGTATTTTTTATTATTTGTTGATGATTTCAACAAAAAAATGTGGGTGTATTTTTTGAAAAACAAATCAGATGTGTTTGGTATATTTCAGTAGCATAAGGCCTCAGTTGAAAAAGAGTTTGGTTCTCCATTAGTTACTCTTAGGTCTGATAATGGGGGGTAATTTTGTTCTACTGATTTCTCCAATTTCTGTGCTGCACATGGCATTAAGTGCCAACTTACCACACCTTACACCCCTTAGCTGAATGGTGTCGTAGAACGTAGAAATCACACCATTACTGAAATGGCTCATTCTATGTTGGAGCATAGACATGTTCCTAAGAAATTATGGGTTGAAGCAGTTTATATTGTAGTCTATCTTCTAATCCGGTCTCCTATTCATGCCATTAAAAAGATGACTCCTGAAGAAGCCTGGTTTGGACGCAAGCCTAAGATCAACCACTTGTAAGTTTTTGGCTCTACGGCTCATGTGTGGATTCTATATGCTAAGCGCATTAAGATGGATTCCAAAAGCCAGAAACTCATGTTCACTGGTTACAGTGAGAATCATAAGGCATATAGATTGATTGATGTAGATATAGATCGTCTCATCTTCAGTCGTGATGTTGTGGTTGATGAAAATAGTGGGCCCTTCTTTCAGTCTTCTCCTTTTGTGAGCACTGAGGATTAGTCTTAGAAAGCTTCTGATTTGGGTGTTTATCTTACCCTAGCTCCACGTAATGGGAGGGATTTTGTAGTTGTGCAGGCACCTCATTAGAATATTCCACCACCCACCCCTCCTCAGGATGATCTGGATCACCTTCCAAATAATTTGGTTCTAGTTGAGCCAGTTGATGTTGTTCCTCCTGATTCAGAAGTTGGTACATCTACCCTTCGGCCTAAACGGTGGGCTAAGACCATTGGTGATCTTCATGATGATGAATTGGTTAAGGGTAGATCTGCTCGGAAAAAGAGCAAGCATCAGAATACTGCCAATTTTGCTCTAACGGCCAACCTTCACAACATCTCAGAGCCTCAGACATACACAGAGGCTAAAGGCATACTTGAGTGGGAACATGCTATGGAAGTCGAACATCATAGCCTTCTAAAGAACAACACTTGGGTGCTTTCTAATCTTCCACCTGGGAAGAAACCCATTGGCTGCAAATGGGTGTATAAAGTTAAGTATAAGGCTGGCGGAACCCTCAATAAGTATAAGGCTCGGTTGGTAGCAAAAGGGTTCTCACAGAAAGTGGGCATTGACTATGAGGAGACTTTTGCTTCTACAGCCAAAATGAGTACCATTCAGCTTGTTCTCTCTATTGTAGCCCAATTTGGATAGAAAGTCCATCAAATGGATCATTAAGAGTGCATTCCTCAATGGGATTTGCGGTGAAGAAGTTTACATGATGCAACCGGGCTTCAAAGTTGTTGCAAGAGCACCGTGTATGCAGATTATGAAAGCACTCTATGGTCTTAAACAGCACCACGCATGCTACATGAAAATTGATGGGTACCTAGTGGATCATGGTTTCACCGTAGTCCTTCGATTCTAATCAGATGTCAAACATACCGTAATGATATCTTGTTTTGTTGTCTATGATGACTTAATCATTATCGGTAAAATGTATCATCCGGATTGAGGAGATAAAACACAATCTCAATCAATCATCTGACATGACAAATTTTGGGGCTCCATTATTCTCTCGGGTGTAGAGCCTCTAGTAGTAGACTAATGGCGACCTTCATCTCCTCAGCCTGAAGCATGCCAAGAGCTTGTTGGACAAGTTTCGTGATGACGCATTGCAAACTTGCATCTACACCTATGGAGCAGTTAAGTCCTAAGTTATCAACCAAATCAGATTGCAAACTTGCAAACTTGCATCTACACCTATGGAGAAAGGTTTGAGTTATCAGCCAAATCAGATTCACCCGCGGAGAATGAATCAAAGATTTAGGCAACTAGTGGGCAACCTCACTTATCTCATTGCCACTAGACTTGATCTTTAGTTTTCAGTTGAGCTACATCTCTCGCTTTGACAATCCCTAAAGTTGAACATTGGGTTGCACTGCTGAGTCGAGATATGTGAAAGGCATTTCGACTTTGGCATTTTTATATGGAAGGTGCAAAGATCCTAAGTTGATTGGCTAAGGCTGCACTAAATTCAAGTGTGCTCCCCGTTGATGACAAAAAGTCTATTTCCTGTGGTATGCATTCAGCTTTGGGCAATGTGCGTCATTGGCTGACCATACAGGCATTCTCTCTTCGACTGAAGCTGAATATTGGGGAGGTGTTAAAGTAGCTTGTGAGGCAGTTTGGCTTTGAAGGATGCTTTTTGACGTGCAAATGTCTCAAGTAGGACCTTCCCCCTTGTACTGTGACAACCAAGGGGTGTTGAAATTTGCCAAAAATCCAGTCTTCCATGAAAGGACAAAGCATGTTGAACTTCATTGTCATTTCATCCGCTAGCTTGTCGAAGATGGATTAGTAGCATTGCAATATGTTCCAACAGAGGATCAGACTGTTGATATTCTTACCAAGTCTCTAAGCCTGGATAAGTTTGTCAAATTTAGGGGGCACCTTGGTGTAGTTGATAGATTGAGCATTAAGGGAGGGTATTAGATTAATATTTGCTTAATATATTAATGCTCCATATTGTAATCTATTAGTTTAGATTCTTTCCATTCTTTTGTTTTAGTTTACTTTAGTTTCATTTTAGAAACATCCAGATTTATTTCTAAATCTGATTATTGTAAATTCTATAAAGAGCTCGCCTCTTTCATTCATTAATATATTCAAGAATTTACCTAATAGATTAAGATATCCATGGAAAGCATTCCAAACTATTTAAATTGAAATTATTAATCGAAAATACCTATGTTCCACCACGTTTTTGAGATGGGGAGATGTCGAGATTGGGGGACATGTTTCCAGGACAGATTTTTTTGAGGCCATTTTTGGGGATGGTAGGGGACGACAAAAGGGACAACTATATAACAAATACAGAAAATTTTAAAAATATAGGAAAATTTCAATATTCATATGATAACATTGATAACAATGATAAGGCATTCATCATATTGACGTATACATTTTAGAATCCTTAAATCACAACAATAGAGTTCGCATGAGAGTTGAACAAATTAATATGTAATTGCTTCCATATTTCATTGACAATGTGCATATGATATAAAATTAAAAAAATTTAAAATAGTAATACAACTAAATGCCCAAAGGCTACAAGTTTGAACTACAAATATCAAAATGATAGTCACAAAAACATAGTTATAGGAAGTATGAGGCTACGTCTAATCGGCATCTCCCAACACTGCATCAAAATTAGAGTTCGACTATGAGTCACTACCACTATGAGGGGCTGCCTCATCTAATGGAATTCCAACCAATCCCTCATATGTCTCATCCTCATCAATTTGGGTGGTGTCCTCTTGATCAACATCCCACCATAAAGCTGGAGTTTGCCGATACTCTTAAATTTGATGATCTTGGAGTCACAAAGCACTATGCACAACCACCATCTCTGCTTGTCTAGAGGTCAGCCTATACTTTTTCATAGAGTGAATGGAGCTGTATGTGGAGCAATTCCTCTCTACAGTAGAGGAAATAGCAACCTATGAAAGGAGGCCAATAGTGAGTGCTCTCAACTATGGTGTATCTATCTTTGCATTTGGTTTGTCGAACGTTCGACCACAAAGATTAGTAAAGGCAAGCCATTGTGTGCGAAGTAAACTTGACTCCTCAATTGTATACATTTTTCAAAGGGCCTTCATTAACCCTTATTTCACCTCTTCGTCATCACAAGGAGGTAACCTATCAAATTTTGGTGCATACCATTTGGGATTTAGAGCAAAGGCTGCCATATGAAGCAGGGTGTCCATAGTGTTCCACCCTTGCATCACAATGGGCATAATGTTTTGCTCATATAATGTCAAATCAGGATCCTTATTACAAATTGCTTGCTTCATTTTTCCAAGCATGCTGTCAAATGTCATAAATCTCTCCAAGACTAGGAGAGTCCATATCAGCATATCTAATGACATCCACGATAGGTGAAATGAAGGAGCAAATGTATTTGCAAACAAAAATTTGAAAAAAGACAAATTAGAAATTTAAAATCAGAATTTTTAATAAAATCAGCAAGTTACTAAAAATTAACAATTTCTTACCTTATAGTGGACCACCAATCAACATTAAGAATTTTTTGTTTAATGCCTTTTCCTTCCTCAGTGTTTGCAGTAGACCTTTTGCTCCACTTTGAATTAACCATCATCAACTGTAGAGCCTCCTGCACCTCAAACATCCTCTCTAACAAAATAAAATAACTAACTTACCTTGTCTCCATAGGTTTGAGGAATTCCATCTTCAAAAATGTCTTTAAGAGTGCAAGTGAGGTGTGAGGGTTGCAAATGAACATTTGAATATTTCTAGCTTCTATCACCACTTGTTGCACCCAATCTATCTTCCTTATGTCTTTCAATGTGTTGTTCAATGCATGAACACAACACGGGGTTCAAAAGATGTGCTTGTAAACACCTTCCACCATCATGTCAACTAATTTGCACACATGTGCCAAATTGGTGACCAATTGTACAACATTTGAGGCCCCAACCTCCTCTATGACATCTCTCGAAAAATGAAATTGAAATTCTACATCCTTGTGCTTCCCAAAACAAACAATAGGTTTAAGAAAATAAGAGCCAGCTGAACATGTGACTATGATGTTGATAAGTGGCCATTATCTAATAGAGGTCCATCCATCCATGACAATAGAGCAACCTGTCCTAATCCAACTTTGTCTCATGTCCTCCATCACCAAACTCACCTTGGAATATTATTGTCAAGGAGTGTAGTGCATAGTTTATGTTCTTTGGGGTGGGTGAATGGCGGACCAATAGAAGCTACATCTTTCAACATTTGTTTGAAGTAATGTAATATCTCGAATGGATTATTTCTAAATTTTTGCAAATGTCACAACCACACATACATGCTCTGATATTATTGTATTGTGCTTATCAAAATTTCTCAAATAAACTTGCAAATCTTCCAATCCTAACTCATAGACATTTTGTCAAACAGTTGGTAGACAACTGAGTTTATATGTATTTCAACAAAATACCATAAATAAACACTAGAATTAATGTGAATGTTGATATCAATAGCACTGCATTTCTGATCATAATGAGCATGTACTAACAACTGATGTGTATGCTGATATAAAAATCAGAAAATACATTATATAAATTAAATAATTTTCTGACGTGAAATGTTGCTGAAAAAGAAAACCCAAATCAATGATTATTTCTGATTTAACAAATCATCCTTATAGCTGAATGGCTGATCAACAATGGTATGGGCCTCCAAAGGAAGTGGAGCTGAGGTAGAAAACACAAAAACTTCAAACATCAAACTGTAATGTCCCCATTTTGGGATTACCCTAAATCTGCCTTGATTTCTTGAAGATATCCTTTTATGATGGTCTAGTGTTCATATTGCATTCTTTTTCTCCTTTTCCTGATCAATCATAGGATAAAGACATTCATAAATTTATTCATTTTTCTATCAAATAATCACAATTACTTATAAGGCTCAATAATTGCTACAAGTATCTTTATTGTATAATCGTATTATATATATATATATATATATTATAATAATGTCAATGGAGCATATGGTATCAACAATGTTATAAGGTAACTAGTAGCATGCATGATTCATTATTTAAATGTACAAACATTTATTTAACTTATTATTTAAATTCATAAAATACTTATCTCCTTATATTCATAAAATACTTATCTACTTTCCATCTACCTATCTTTATAAATTTCAGATGATCTGCAGTCTATATTTTATCTCTTGTTTCCCATTCTATTCTCTATTTCCTTCTTCCTCCTTATACATATCTCATTCTTTCCCTTTTTATATCTTCACATTCAAATGAGAAGATGTATCTTTTTGAAAAGAGATATTCATTAGAAGAGGCACAACCTTTTGAAATGATTGCTGCCCTTTGAAAACTAATTCCAAACCTTTCTAATTTCTGTTTTATTGTTCTCCACACACTATTGATAGATCCCTTTTTTATATCTTCATTCCTTTACTCTTCTCCCTTCTTAAAATCTGATGTGTATTTAATATCTCTTCCCACAAACTTATTTTATATCTTTATACCTCCATGAAGAGAGGCATCTCTTTGAATAGAGATAACCCCACAAATGGACATGACTTTTAGTTAAACATTCCTTAATGATATCTTAAATTATATTCATTTTATTATT
>VDFB02351769.1:0-89957 GCA_007258455.2 Sequoia sempervirens
ATATATATATATATATAGGGAGATATAGATAAATAGAGAGGGATATGGAGATAGTGAGATAGGGAGATAGAGGTAGGGAAAAATATTGATATAGAGATACTTGGAGATAGAGATGAATAGGTAGGTTTAATTTTTTATTCATACAAATGTGAGCATGTTATAATAAAAGCATGCTATAACCTGTTTGTATTTGTACCTACTTTAGGTATTGCCAACCCTTAGGGTTTTATTTTCCTTGGGCATCCAACCCAAAGGGTTGGAATCACATGTCAATTCCCAAAGGTGTTATTTTTAAAAATTCTAGAAAAATGACACAATCTCAAGCATGCTCTCCTTCAAGTTTTCACATCTTTCAATTTCGAGTTAAAAAAATACCACAATAACATTGAGGTCTCTCTTGGATTTCTAACCATGTATTTTTTTTCATTTCAAATATGCTAAGGCTTTGATCTTTAATTTTTTAACTGGTGTCTCGATTTTTTGTCAAAAACATATGTATGGTGTTTTTGGTTTTATTTTTTATGCATTCATCAAAATTCAAAACAAATGAAATTTTTAGAAACTAGACTCTATTCTATACACATTAAAAAAAATCTGATTTTTGATTAGTTTCCAAAATATTTAGGGAGGAGCATGCTCAAATTTTCTAAGGATGTGTCCACTTTAAAAATTAGTAGGAAAATCAAGAATAAAATACATGTTGTTAGCTAATTTTTCATCAAAGTAATTTTTGAAATACTAAAAAAAAAGTTATCATTTTAGGGGGAGCATACTAGGTGCTATGTTATGTTTAAAAAAAATAGTGTTCCCCCTATTCGAACCCCTTAATATCTACTATTTAAAAAAAAAAGTTTAGAAAGTAGATTTAAAGCACTACAACTCTTGTTCTTGTTGAGTCTTCAAATTTTGTCTATATTTAATTTCTCATCCAAGATCAGTTTTTCTTGATTTTAGAAAAAAAATGGCCGCTTAAGACCCTTTTGGTCCCCTATTTCTATGCACTTACCCTACTACACATGGAATTTCTCTCTAATTTAGCGACATCACTATATTGTATAGACACTAACCTTACCACTAGTTGATATTCATTTTAGACCTACACCCTTGTTGCATCTATATGGGCTACCTTATCTTTACATGGTGACTTGGACTTATGGGTTGGTTGTATGCTATCTTGGATTTTCATTTCATGAGTGAGAAACTCAAAATACTTTTTATTATCACTATGTCCAATTGAAACTCTAAATAAATTGCATCATAGTCATTATAATCATATTCTCCATCCATGGAGTCATATGTTGATTCATCATATTAAGCATCCTTATCTTCATAGTATACAAAATAATTCCTCATAAGGAAGATCTTCCTCTTTTCTCACTAAGAGAACATTTGGATTCTTTGGGGTTGGAAAGTTAAAATTTCTACAATTATAGCTCTACAAGAAGTTAATTTTCATGCTTAAGGTGATACAACACCTCTTCTTCATATTTAACTTCTTCTCTAGATGATTTACTAGAAGGTAGGAAATTCTAACTAGTATCATGTGCTCCCACATCTTGAAGTCTCATACAATATTTTCCATGTTGTATGAGAGATCACCATTCAACCTACCAAGAAGCATATCAGTTTTTTTTGAGCCTCATATAGTTCAAATTTTTCAATAACTTCTTGTTCCTCCTTTCTAAGATGGTTTAGAAATTCTTCTTGTTCAATTTCATACACATATGAGATACTTGAAGAAGTAGGATATGGATGAGGGATGTGTGCATCATATGATATATTTTAATATCTTCCACCAATTTTCATTTCATCTATTTGTATCTAAGTACCATTATCATTATAATCTTCTTCATAATCAACATAAGGGAACTCTTCCTTTCTTCTCATTAAGAGACCGCTAACATGTTCAAATGTTGCTCTTTGCATTTTCAATAATTCAAGGTGTGCCTACCATTTTTTAATTTCATATTCACATGATATGTTTGTATAAGGGGGATATTGGTTAACAATTTATTGATATCTAGTGTGAAGATATTGCATACACACATTATAGATTTTATACACATTTCTTCTAACAATAATATGGTATACAAGCTATCTAGGATTCAACTACTATCAAAATCTCCAACACCACTTCTTTAAGGAAACATAACAGGTACTCCTATTCAATTTCATATTTATATGCTATATTGGGAGAAGGGGGATGATTCCCATAAAAATATGTTACCAAATCCTAATATTGTATGCCACGACTTTGCAAATACTCATCAATTATTACATGCAGATTTTTCCACCCAAAAAGCATATCTTCTCTCTTTTATTTCATAATTAAACCACTATATGTTTCTATGTTTTCTAATTATGTTATTAGCTAAATTTTCAAAAGTTTACAATTTTTTCTCTCTGAAATCTATGCATAAATTACTTCTACCTATTGTTACTACTAAAATTTGACAATTAGGCCTAAAATAAAATTAAGCTTCCTATGATGGATGTCTTCATGCATGGGTAGAATCTTCCTCTTGTTCCTACTAATAAAATGATGTCACGACCTTACAATTTGAGCATGGTTGGGGGGGTGGGTACCCCCTTGCGAGGTCTGAGGGGACCATTCATCATTAGGTCTCAAATCTAATATTAGAGATTATGTTATTTTTTATTGCCCAAGAAGGCAATCCTTCTTTTATAAGGCCAATATATTATAGTTAAGTATTGGATTATATTATGTGTGAGAGTCTCATAGATGTTGAGTTTCCTATTAATCTCTAGTTGGTGATACTCCTAAGAAATCTTGCTCTGCAAGTATATTGTAATCATCTTAATTTTTGAATAATATATTGGTTGGCTTTGATGTGTGAGATTTTTCTCTCAAAAGGGTTTTCCCCACATAAATCACAATGTTATGGTATAAATGGTACTTATGTAAGGCCTAGGTAATTCATAGGGAGATTAGCCTTCTAACTATCCAATATCTTGATAATTTTATTTTTGAAGACTAACATCAATATTAAAGTAAAGAACACTCTTGTCATAATTGATGTGTTATCCTAAAACTTCTGCATATTAAGTCAAAAGGACTTTCCACTTATTAGCTTCAACAATAGAAGAGGCCCCAAGGTTTCAACATGAGTTGGTTAAAATTATTGATAGTTATGAGAAATATCATGACTAATGTTAGAACACACTCATATACTAAGAGGGGGGTGAATCAGTATATCCCACAAATTAATCCAATTTAGATTTATCAACCAAAAATTTCTACTACCTTAAAATAGATAAATAATCAAACTATGCAATTAAAAGTATAACCACACAACCATGACACCAAATTTATGTGGAAAACCCTAGAAGGGAAAAACAATGGTGAGTAAGCTACTTGGATCTACTGTCCAAATCCAGCCTCACAAATAAAAAATAAGATTTACAATGTTTTATGGGATACAACCCAAAGGAAGCTACAACTCCCTAAAAATAATTTTTATGGCTTCAACCATAGGAATCTAAAACTCCCTAAAAACTACGGAAATTACAAAAAGAGGATACAACCTCTATATAATATACTTGACAAAATCTACTGTTCAATCACCTCCGCAACAACAACACCATTCACACTGACATATATCTTCAACACCTTCACTTAGAAATACTGCTATCTTCAACACACTTCCACACACAAATATACTTGTACATACCTCCTCACATACTCTCACACAAACACACTTTGCAACAAACTTGATCTTTCATTTATATCCTCCATAAGCTTCAAAAGTTTCTTCTTTGTTGGCCAAGATGAAATGTGCAAACCAAAACAATTTAGCTCCCAAGAAATTTGTGGTAATTTGAAATCAAATGCTCTTCAAATCAAGAGATAATCAAGACCAATTTTACATTAGCACACATCTTCACATTGGCGCACACTTCCAAACATCTGGCGTAATCATCTTAATCATACGAAGTTGGCCCAGAAAATACTTAACCTTCTATGCATTAGCTCCAGACCCAAAGTGGTACTAGAGAGACTAAATAACATCATGTGGATATCTTTACAAACATTATATGACATGCAAAAACATTCTCATACACTCCTCTCACAATTTCATGCTACTTCATGCTGGTGTAAACTGATGCAATGCTAGAGGAAGAAAAACTCATTTTCTCAATCTCATGAAAACAAATATCAACAACTAGGGGTTTTAGTCCAACAAACTCTTCAAACTTCACAATAAATCATCATAAAAAAAATGGCACCAAAACCGAGTCTTCACATTTTTGACCCAAACTAGGCTTCAAAAGACCTTCCAACTCCTTTATAAACTTCGGCACAAACAAAACAAACCTTTACATAGTTTTCCCTTTCATATTTTCACTCTTTCTTCACAAACGATTTACTTTCCTTGTAGCCCTACAATAAGGAATGCCAACAATATCTTTTTATATAGACCATAATTCAAGACTGTAAAAATTCTTTGAGATGAATTTTCATCCCTTTAAAAATATAACGAAGATTGATTTAATTTTGTTTTGTAATAACACCATTAAATCATGACTGTCCACATTAAAATAAGGCCTAATAGGCTTCTTCTTGTCACCATTCAATCCTATTGTGCAACATTAAATATTTCATCTTGAATTATCAACTTGACTCAAAATAATTTAAGACTTCCACAATTGAACATTCTTCCAAGACTTTATGACCCTTCAAAATGGAAAATAACCAACTTGCAAATATTGTCCCAAATAAGACTGTAACCACTCTGCCAAGACAGGGTAGACATTTAAATGGACCCAAAATCTTATAAAATTCACCACTCCATAACAAAAAGGGATCAAAATTCACCCAAGCATCATTTTAAAACAATAATACTCAAGAAAGACTCTCACACCAACATCAAATCCCTTAAATTCACCACTGTGCTTACTTTTACCAAACTTTTCTTTATTTATAGACCTAGGGCTTATTGGTTTATATGCTTCCAATCTCAAATTCAAACAAAAAAATATTCAAAAAAAATTTATTTGATATTCTCAAGCTCATAAATTCAATAGAAATCCATTTCCACTTGTATTTTTCCAAACCCTAGGTTGTAACCCTCTTAAACTCTGTTTTCTATTTGATTACACAGATTTGTAGTCACAAAATTCCATTTTCCATACATCAAACTTATTCACTCAGTATAAAACTTTACGAATATGAAAGATGATTCTATCTAGATTAACTCCTCCAAATTATGGTAAGTTTCAATTAGTAAATCAAGAGAAACACAAAATTATATGCCTCTATTTACCCTAAATCAGGGTTTTGGCAATTTATAGGAAAATTGCAATATCTTTCATTAGATTCCACCAAATTGCATGAGACAAAATTATAATGGAAGGTGATTGATCCTACTTACTCATGAAATCAATAGGAGATGATCTCTTTCTCATATAGGGCTGTACAAAGCATGAGAACAACAAACTACTGTGAGAAAATGCAAGAAAACTATGATTTCTTTTATTCAAACACAAACTTCAATCACCCACACCTCTCCACACATAAAAAAGGCCTTTTAAAGGCATTAGAAACTGAATCTATAACTTCTAACTACTTCTAAATGACCATGACCTTTCACCTTCCCTTATTTTGCACTTTTTTGCAATTTTTACATCTTTGTGTGACAACGTTTACATTTTACAAAAATGAACATAATAATTGAACCTTAATGACCTAAACATATGTGAAGTGGTCCAAATGACCTTGTTACAAGGCAAAACATCAAGATTACATCAAATCTCAAAATTTATTCATGGAAGCATAAGATTGTCAAGATGCTCCTGCATCACTAACAAACAGATATTGAACCCAACATCTCTTACAATACTTGAAAACACAGTCTTGAAATAGAACTTTGAAAACCAAACTTGCGATAATCCTTAACACCTGAAATGTGACATGAGAAATCATACAAAAAATTTGAACTTATCCTCTAAGCCGCAAGATCAAATCTTCAAATACAGAGAAATTCCAAGCATCTGATTACAAAAATATTGTACTACTATCTTCACTTTGCTAGGTCTGGGATCTTTTGCGATAAATTCTATGATTTGAAATAGGGAACATACATACTTCACAACTATCCCTGTCTAACTTCTAAACCGCAAGGCCATTCTTCAAAAGTAGAGGAATGCAAAGTATCTCTCAAGATTCTTTAGTACAACTTCCCGTGCCTTTGAATGCATGATACCTTACATACTTTCTTTCATCAATGCTTTACATCAAGGGACAAAGAATACAACATTCACACTACCATAGACAAAAATTACAACTCTTTTTCACAACTTATTTATATCAACATACACTTCAACCTATCAACTTTCACCTTTTTATGAACAACAAAAGATGTGGTATAATTATGTACAACATGCTCATGACATTCATCACCATGTCCTCCTCACAACACTTTTGATCAACACTCCTTTGTTTGCACCTCTGGACACTTGCACGTTTGAAATTTTTGATCACCACCCTAATTAAAACACATGCAACCTTCCATAATATAACTCTATTGATATTAATAACAACACATGCAACAATCTCCCCCTTTGGCATTGATGGCAACATTAACCTGATATGCAATTTCCCCCCCCTTTGACATCAAGAGCAAAGGGCTAGTGTTCTTCCTTTGTTCCTGCAATAATATACAAGCCCCCCATGTATGCACAAACCTTATCATCCTTCTTAGTCTCTTTCTACCTGCTTCCCCTGAGAGGTAGCCCCCATCAATCCAGGGATAAATATATATCTTGAAATGCTCCCCCTAGATAGATGCACCATCTATGCATCTAGTTGGAAGGAGGGGAAACAACCCATAACTTCTATCTGATATATTCAAATGTGTCCTTAGAAAGTTTCTTTGTAAAGATGTCTGTAACCTGATCCTTTGCAGGTACATATTCCAATTTTACCTCTTGATTTGCAACCTTCTCTCTTAAAAAGTGATACTTGATAGATATGTGCTTGGTTCTAGAATGCATCACTAGATTCTTTGAAATATTGATGACACTTGTATTATCACATAGATGGGAATGAAATCATCATACATTACCTTAACATCAATGTTTTCTTCATCCATAACACTTGAGTGTAGCAGAATGTTATAACTATAGACTTTGCTTTTTCTATTAATAAGGACATCACATCCTACTTCTTACTAAACCATGAGACCAATATTTCTCCCAAAAAGAAAGGTCCACCACTGGTACTTCTTCTATCATCAACAATTCCAGCCCAATTTTCATTAGTATGTGCACTTAGGGAAAATTCATCACCTTTTTGATACCACAATCCATAATTTGGAGTACACTTCAAATATCTAAAAATTCTCTTGACTGCTTTCACATGATTTTCTCTTGGACCGGCTTGAAACCTTACAACCAAGTAGACAACCTAAATAATGTTAGGCCTTGATGTTATTAAGTACAATAGGCCCCCAATCATAGACCTATATAGAGTTTGATCAGCCTAAGGTGACTTATCATCTTTTCTCAAATGACAACCTGCTACCATAGGAGTACTCACTGGTTTGCAATCTTCCATACCAAACTTGTTCAACATCTCCTTGACATACATTTCTTGAGAAATAAAGATACCATCATTTGATTGAGAAATTTAGAGTTCAAGAAAGAATGATAACTCACCTATCATAAACATTTCAAATTCCTTTTGCATTTCTTCTACAAATTTTTTACTCATTTCATCATTGCCACCTAAGATTATATCATCAATATATACAACTATTAGATTTTTTTCATCCTCAATTTTAATATAAATATTACTATCTGCAATACCTTTCTTGAATCCCTGCTAAAGTAAATACTTGTCCAACCTTACATACTAAGCCCTAGGGGCTTGTTAAAGAGCATATAACACCATCTTAAGTCTGCATACCATGTTTGGGTATTCTAATAACTAAAATCGATCAGGATGCTCTATGTAAACTTCTTCTAAGTCACCATTCAAGAAAGTAGATTTAACATTTATTTGATATACCTTGAAGTCCTTGTGAACTATAAATCTAAGAAAATTTCTAATTTCTTTCATTCTTACCACTAGATCAAATTTTTCCTCAAAGTCAATTCCTTCAACTTGTGAATAACTGTTTCACACTAGTCTTGCTTTGTATCTCATCACCTCTCCATCTTCATTAAATTTATTTCTAAACACCCATTTTTTCCCTATAACATTTTTGTTTGCAGGCCTTGGAATGAATTCCCAAGTCTAATTTTTCTCTATTTGATTTAGTTCTTCTTCCATTTCATGTATCCATCCTTCATCCTTGCTCATATCAATAAAATTTTTAGGTTTTATTCTTGATAGTAAAGAAAAGCTTACTTGTTCATTTTCCCTTGCAAATATTCTTCTAGTTTGTACTCCTTCATTCTTATCTCCAATTATCTAATCTTTTGAGTGATTCTTCTAAATATACTTGGTAGGAGTTTTGGTGGTCTTCTCTTGTGTTTATTCATTTTCTTCAATTTCTTCTTATTCTTTTGTGCAGATAGGTTCATCTGACCAACAGTCTTCTTGCTCATATAGGATTTGATGTGACTCTTCATCAACCTTAACATTTGCTCTCTCAACTATCTTCCTCAATATTTTATTGTAGCATTTATAAACTTTTCTCCTAGTTGAGTATCCAAGAAAGATTCCTCCATCAGATCTTGAGTCAAATTTTTGATGCAGGAGCATCCAGTGGTGTAAGGGCAATCTTGCATCACCCAAAAATAGTTAAATTTCAAGTTTCTCAGTTTTTAGATGTTTTTACATTTTTAGATACCCTTTTCGTCATAATGGAATTCCCAATTTACGGTTTTTATTTTCTATTCCTGGGTGGAAAGATATTGCAGTTTTAGTTTCCCATATTTGCACCTAAAAATCTTCCGAGTTAGATTTGAGGCACTTAGAGTTCCTGGAATGGCCCCAAAACTTTTCAAAATTGACGTAGCAATTTCAAGCGTGTTATTGACTTCGAGACCTTTCCAACGGTTCAAACGGTTCGCGAATAGGAGTCCCAGATCAAAAGTTATGGCCCTGGGAAGTTGGCACACTTTCTAGAAGATACAATTGCAAATGCTCTTTTGAAATTTGAACTTCATGTTGTAAATTTTTGGTGCCAAACCGCCTAAACTCAAATTTGAATGTTGTTTTGGCTCCAAACTAATGAGGAGCTCTATTTATGGGCGGGTTTCTAATTTTTGGGTAACTTTTTGGGGACAAGCTCGCATATTGCGAAAGGGTTATTCTGTAGCTTTCTGTAACTTGCATGTGTTGTAGAACTTGGGGATTTGAGATCCTCTGCATGTAAGAAGATCCATTTTCTGAATAATAAAATTATTCTCTTGTTTGTGGGTTATTTTCTAAGTCTCGGGCTGTGCCTTCATCAAGTGGTATCAAAGCGGGTTTTTTTGAGCGTGTGGACAGATCGCCGATCGTGAGGCAGTTCGCACCTGGACCATGGTTGTGGGTCAAGGTCGAGAAAGTTGCCTCCAAGAGTGATGCTTGGTAGGAATGGTGGTGCCAGAGGTGGTTGAGGCAGCAAAAATGCTGGTGGAAGAGATGCACTGGTAGCCCTCCAGAGATAGATTACGCGTTACAAGAGCAGTTGAGAAGAGGGTTAAACCCGAGGGAGGAAAGTGAGGATGAAGGAGAGGAAGAAGGTTCAAATGTAGAAGAGGAAGAAGAAGCAATTGATCAAGACCAAATGTGGCTAATAAGGGCCATTTCAAAGATCGAAAAGACCTGCAGCGAAGTCCCGATTATCCGGAAGTCTGAACCCGAAAGAGTTGATCGACTGGATCAACGAGCTAGAAGAATATTTTGAGTATGAGGAAATGGAGGACCTAGATCGGGTTAAGTTTGCGAAAATGAAGCTGAAGGGCCATGCCAGTATTTGGTGGAAAGAGGTCCAGTGGAAAGAAATCGAAGAGGAAATGTCAAGATCACCAGATGGGATTGCATGGTAGAGAAACTGAAGAAGCAGTTCATACCAGTGGACTACGAGTTAGATCTATTGAAGAAATTGCAAGGGTTGAAGTAGAAGGGGCAATGGAAGACCTTTAGGAAGCTGAAATGATGTTGAAAAGAAAAGTGAAGATGTGGGTACCAGCCGAAGCCAAAGAAATGACAACTTCTACCGCGCTCGTGATCAAAACAATGGTGATCAAAGAGGTAGAGGATGAGGGAGATATGGACAAGGATCGGGAAGAGGTGGTTTCAAAGGAACGTGTTTCTAGTGTGGTGAAGAAGGGCATCGAGCCTATGAATGTCCACAACACCAAGGAAGGGTAGACAAAAGGCCAGAAGGTCGTGGAAGGGTTGTGCATGCAGATGAGGTGGCCCAATCTGAACATTCAGATGATGCTGAAAGGGGAGAAGCCCTAGTGATTAGGAGAGCCCCGTGACTGAGGAAAAGGAACCAGCAGAGGAAGAATCTATTTCACACAAGGTGCAAGTGTGAAGGAAAAATGTTGTGATGCCATTATTGACGTGGGAGCATCATAATCTGGTGTCAGAGAGATGGTCACAAAGTTGATGTGAAGAGGGAAAGGTACTTGCATCCAGACGATTAAGTTCGTTGTAGAAAGACCACAAAGTTTTGCCAACGAAAGCAAAGGCTCTAGTAAAGTTCAAGATCTGAGCTACCATGATGAGGTACTCAGGATATCATCCCCATGGATGGCATGTCACATGTTGGGGAGGCCATGGCAGTTCGATAGGTGAGCTATACATGATGGCCATGCAAACACTTATTCCTTGACAAAGGATGGGGTTCGCCACAAGTTGAAACCCCTGAAGGAGACCGAAGAAAAGGTATGCAGTAGTGCTAGAATTTGTTATGTAGATGGAAGAAATTTTTTAGAAGGTATGAAGCATGAGTGTGTATGTTATGCATTGATTCCTAGAGTGAGTAAGGAGGATAGTGAGAAGGTTCCATAAGAAGTTTCTAGGATGTTGGATGAGTTTCAGGATATTGTGTCTGATAATGTACCTGAGGGTTTACCACCAATAAGGAAGATCAGTCATCAGATTGACTTGATTCCTCGAGCCAATTTTCCAAATAACAAGGTAGCTCATAGAATGACTCCGCCAGGAATAAGGAGTTGAATGCATGTTCAAGAGTTGTTGAGAAAGGGCTTGATATGGGAGTTTGAGTCCATGTGCGCACTGCCAGCATCAGCACCAAAGAAGCGATGGGGAGGATGATGTACAGATTCTCGAGCCATAAACAAGATAACAATCAAGTACGATTTCCGCCAAGGATGGATGACCTGATGGACTATTTGAGCGGAGCTCAAGATTTCCACAAAGATTGATCCAAGATGGATAATTGCATCCGTGATTCGGTGAGGGAGATGAATGGAATAATCGCCTCAAGACCAAAGAGGGCCTCAGACGGCGGGTTACTAGTCATGCCTTTGGGCTAACCACGCACTGCTAATATTCATGTGGCTCATGAATCCAGGTAACAAAAGAATTCTATGGAAGTTTTGTTATTGTGTATTTAGATGATATTTTTATTTTCAGTAAGACGTTGGATGAGCATCTGATGCATATTCGGAGAGCCTTTGAGAAGTTAAGAGAAGAGAAACTATTGATTAATCTGAAGAAGTGCAGTTTTGTGAAGAGGGAGTTAGTGAACTTGGGGTTTGTTGTCTCAGCAGAAGGTCTCAAGATAAACCCAAAGAAGGTGAAGGCTATTCTGGAATGGCCTACCCCAAAAACTGCTACCGAGGTGAGATCTTTCCATGGTTTGGCTAGTTTTTATAGAAAGTTCATTAGAAACTTCAATAGTATTTGTGGACCCTTGACTGAAATAATGAGAGGGGATAGAAAAGAATTCAAGTGGAGCACTGGAGCGGCCAAAAGTTTTGAACTGTTGAAGCAGAAGGTGACAGAGCAACCTATTCTAGCCCTCCCAGATTTCAACAAGGTGTTTCAGGTGGATTGTGATGCTAGTGGTTGTGCCATTGGAGCAGTGTTGAGCCAAGAAGGTGTGCTTCATTGCCTATTCTTTCAATGAAAAGTTAAATGATGCCAAGAGAAAGTATTCTCAGATATGATCAAGAATTTTATGCAATAGTTCAAGCATTAAAAAATGGAGACATTATTTGCTTTCAGTCGGGCTGAATTTGTTCATATATCGACCATCGTGCCTTGCGCGACGCAAATAGTCGTGGAAAATTAAATCGAGGCATATGGAATGGGTAGAGTTTTTGCGTGAGTTACACCCCTTTGTTTTGAAACATAGGAGGGAAGTCAAATAGGCTGTAGATGCCTTAAGTAGGAGGCATACATTGATGACAAAGATGTAGATTGAAGTGGTTGGGTTCAATGAACCAAGACTCAGACGAGAAGATCCTCGATTTCGGGCAGGCCGGAAAGCTTGCACTTAAACTTGTTACAAAGGGACACAAGGTGGTTGGATTTCATAATCCAGGATGGCATGTTATTTAAGGAAAGTCAATTATGTATCCCAAGGAGTTCTATGAGGGAGAAACTAATAAAGGAGTAGCATAGTGGAGGAATGGCGGGACATTTTGGTCGGGATAAGACCATTGCCATTATCAGCGAGCATTATTATTGGCCTCAGTTGTCACAGGATGTGAAGAAGTTTGTACAAGGCTGCAGAGTATGTCAGATGGCTAAAGGAGTGAGTCGGGGAATACAAACTTATATCAGCCCTACCTATACCTTATATCAGCCCTTACCTACGAGGAGGTATGGGAGGATATAAGTATGGACTTTGTTCTTGGTTTTCCAAGGACACAAATGAGAATGATTCAGTCTTTGTGGTGGTTGATAGGTTTTCGAAGATGACACATTTTATTCCATGTCAGAAGACCCATGATGCAGTCCACATTGCTGACTTGTTCTTCAAAGAGGTGGTGAGGCTACATGGTCTGCCAAAGAGTATTGTTTCAGATCGTGACACCAAATTTGTGGGGTACTTTTGGAGGACCTTGTGGAAGAAGCTGAAGACAGAGTTGAAGTTTTCTGACACCATCCAAAAATAGATGGGCAAACAGAGGTTGTTAACAAGAGTCTGGGTAACCTACTGAGATGTTTGGTAGGAGATAAACCCAAGGGATGGGACTTGATCTTACCCCAGGCAGAATTTTCTTAATACAATTCTGTCAATAGAAGCAGTGGTAGATCACCATTCCAGATTGTGTATAGAGGTAGCCCCAAAACAACTCCAGAATTGAGGAAGATGGACCAAGAGAAGAAAATTAGTGCTGAAGCCAAAGATTTTGTAGAACACATCAAGGATATACATGAGAAGGTAAGATAACATATTAACAAGATGAATATGCAGTATAAGGCTAAGGCAGATCAGAAGAGGAGGTATAAGGAGTTTCAGATTGGTGATGAAGTGATGGTCCACTTGAGGAAAAAAGGTTTCCAGTGGGAACATATAACAAATTGAAGATGAAGAAGTTCGGTCCTTGTAAAATTTTGAAGAGGCATGATTCAGGGAATGCATATGAAGTAGAGTTGCCGGATGGATTCAACATTTCCCCTGTGTTCAACATTTTAGATTTGACAGAGTATCATGAAGGTGGCGCAGAGGAAGTACCAACGATGGAATAGTGTGGGATTCCAGCACCTACTTTAGAAAAGGAGGAGATTGAAGAAATCTTGGATAGTCGTGTGGGAAGGAGTACCAGGAACAGGCAGTATGAAGAATATCTGGTGAAATGGAAAGGAAGGCCTGTTGAAGATTCATCCTGGTTGCCTAAGGCAGAGGTTGACCGTTTTGCTTTTTCTCCACCATCTAAGACGTGACGGGGTCACTTCTCAAATTACCCTGGGTGTCTGATGTAGGAGCATCCAGTGGTGTAAGGACAATCTTGCATCACCCAAAAATAGTTAAATTTCAAGTTTCTTTGTTTTTAGATGTTTTTAAATTTTTGGATACCCTTTTTGTCATAATGAAATTCCCAATTTACGGTTTTTATTTTCTATTCCTGGGTGGAAAGATATTGCAGTTTTAGTTTCCCAGATTTGCACATGAAAATCTTCTGAGTTAGATTTGAGGCTCTTAGAGTTCCCAAAACGGCCCCAAAACTTTCCAAAATCAGCATAGCATATTTCAAGCGTGTTATTGACTTTGAGACCTTTCCAACGGTTCAAACGGTTCGCGAATCGGAGTCCCGGATCAAAAGTTATGGCCCCGGGAAGTTGGCACACTTTCTAGAAGATACAATTGCAAATGCTCTTTTGAAATTTGAACTTCATGTTGTAAATTTTTGGTGCCAAACCACTTAAACTCAAATTTGAATATTTTTTTTGCTCTAGACTAATGAAGAGCTCTATTTATGGGCGGGTTTCTAATTTTTGGGTAACTTTTTGGGGACAAGCTCGCATATTGCGAAAGGGTTATTCTGTAGCTTTCTGTAACTTGCATGTGTTGTAGAACTTGGGGATTTGAGATCCTCTGCATGTAAGAAGCTCCATTTTATGAATAATAAAATTATTCTCTTGTTTGTGGGTTATTTTCTAAGTCTCGAGCTGTGCCTTCATCAATTTTCCCAAACCTTCTTCATCTCTTTTGATGTAGCATCTTCTTCCAAATTTTTTGAAGTACTTGATAGTTGTTGGTATTCCATACCATAGATCATAAGGATTCTTGGTGTTGTTCACTCTTATTTGTCCTTTGTTAATAATATAGACAATAGTATGGATTGATTCTTTCCAATATACATTAGGAAACTTGGCTTCACTCAACATTGTTCTTTCCATCTCTCGAAGAGTTCTATTCTTCCTTTTCACTACTCCATTTTGCCGAGGAGTTCTAGTAGCAGATAGATGCCTCTTTATTCCATTTTTTTCACAAAATTCCTCAAACTCATTTGATGTGAATTCACCACCTCTATTAGACCTTAAACACTTGATTCTAACATTCATTTCATTTTCAACCATTAACTTGAAAATCTTAAACCTACTTAAAGCTTATGATTTTTTTTTAAGAATGTAACCCATGTCATCCTAGAGAAATCATCAATGAGTGACATAAAATACCTTTCACCTTGGAGACTCTTTGTCTTGGTAGGTCCACATAAATCATTATGAATCAGTTCCAATGGCCTTGTAGAAGAATTCTCCTTGGTCTTAAATATTATCCTTGTTTGCTTCCCAATATGACATTCTTTACACAAGGTATTTGCAGGCTTGATATTTTTTGGAATATCTCTTATTGCTTGTATAGAGTTGATATTCACAAGATTATCAAAGTTTATGTGTCCCATCCTCTTATTCCATAGCCAAAATTCACTTGTCTATCCTAGAATACAACTTCTCCTATTAACACCCTTTAGATTATATAAGTTTTTTTCTATCCTAGATCCTTCTGCTAGTAATTTACTAGAATTTTCTCTTTTGATTTCACACTCTTGATCATGAAATATGAGATTGTATCCTTTGTTGCACATCTGAATTACAATAAGATGATTTTGCTTGAGACCTTCAACATAGAGCACATATTATGTCATGGATTTTCTGTCAATACTTATGGTGCCCTTTCCATAAATCTTTGCAGATGAATTGTCTCCAAACTTGACTAATACACCATTCCACTTAACAAGATTGATTAATTTTCTTTTGTCACCTATCATATGGATTGAAAATCCACTATCTATTATCCAAATATTCATTTTTCATTGAGCATAAAATATTGTTTGGACAACCATTGAATTTTCAACCTCATTATTTGTTTCCTTTCTTTTGGAAGTGTCATTCTCCTTGACTTTCTCAATAAAATCTACCATCTCACTTCCTCATTTTTCTAAAATACTTCTACAATATCTTGCTATATTTCCAACATTGTTGCAGATTTGACATATCACATTGACATCCACTAGTGAAGCAAGAGAATTCCTACTTACAAAATTTCTTCTATTTATTTCAGACTTGCAATCTATAGCCTTATGACCATACTTATTGTAGATGAAATAATAACTAAAAAATGCATGATTGAACCTATTTGTGGAGAATCTTCTTTCTTGGAAAGGTATTCCTTGAGGCCTAATTGGAATGAGATTTGGTTCTTCAAGGTTATTCAAATTTCCAAACTTTGCCTTTTCCAATTCATTTTTGAGTAAAAGGATTTCTTTCTCAAGTTTTGTGCATTCATTTGTCTTGGATTCAATTGGAGATTTTTGTTCTTTGTTCTCTTTCCTTGCATATTCCAAGTCTTCAAGAGAAAAAATAAGTTCACCTTCAAAATCAACTTCACATTCTTCTTCATTTACAGTCTTTTTTGAACCATCACAGATCATCGTGGCCATGAATAGGGATTCTCCTCTTCCATCATTTGATGAGTAGTGATCTACTTCTTTTGAGGAGTTGTAGTCTTCTTGGAAAAGGAGGTTCATCTTGAAACCCTTACTGCTATTCTTTTTATCTCCAAAAGGAAATTTAGAAGCATAATGATCAACTATTCCATATTTAAAACATTTGAAAGGTAACTTACCTTTATACTTGCCCGATCCCTTCTTCAACTTTCTCACAAAGTTTGCTTCTTCTTCCTTAGATTCATTGTATGTATTGGATGTCCCTTCTTTCTTTGCAACTTTAAAAGTAACTTCTCTTTTGTATGTGCCTTGGAATTTATTTCTCCATATCATAGGTAATAAGATACCCAAACAACTCTTCCATGGTAATTTTATTCAGATCTTTGGCTTCTTCAATATAATTTTTTTTTGAATCAAATCAGCGAGGGAGAGTTCTCAGGACTTTCTTCACAACCATTGAATTAGTTATTTTCCCACCTTGTCCTCTGATCCCATTGACTGCTTCATCCACCTGGAGAAAATAGATAGCAATGTTTTCCTCTTCTTTCATCCTTAGATTCTCAAACATTGTTATGCAATATTATAATTTTACTTTCTTTACACTGTCATTTCCTTATAGATTTTTGAGTGTATCCCATATCTCCTTGGCTTCCTTGCATTGCACTGCCTTGATAGACTCTAAATTTTTTAAACCACTTAAGACAAAATTCTTTGCTTTAGCATTGTTTTTATGGGCCTTATTCATATTGGAATATGTAATAGGATGAGCAGGTTTAGTATAATCATCCTTTGCATCTCTCCAAACATTATACTCTAGCGAGGTGAGACAGGGTTCCATCCTTACACTCCATAAGGCATAATTTTGGTCCCATCAAATATCAATGCTTTAGAAGAGGACTATTTATGAGCCATGTGTTTTATTCCAAGATCTACCTTCAACTGTTAGGGTACAACAAGAAACTCAGATCTACTACCAATTGTTAGAACACACTAATATACTAAGAGGGGGGGTGAATCAGTATATCCCACAAATTAATCCAATTTAGCTTTATCAACAAAAACTTTCTACTGCCTTAAAATAAATAAAGAATCAAACTATGAAATCCAAAGCATAACCACACAACTATAACACCAAATTTACATGGAAAACCATAAAAGGGAAAAACCACAGTGAGCAAGCTACTTGGATCTACTATCCAAATCTAGCCTCATAAATAAAAAACAATATTTACATAAAGTATTATGGGATACAACCCAAAGGAAGTTACAACTCTCTGATTTTGTTTTTATGGCTTCAACCAAACGAAGCTACAACTCCCTACAAACTACAAAACTTGCAAAAAGAGGCTACAATCTCTGTACAAAATACTTGACAAAATCTATTGTTCAATCACCTTCGCAACAACAACACCTTTCACACTAACATATATCTTCAACACCTCCGCTCAACAATCTTTGCTATCTTCAACACACTTCCACACACACACATACTCACACACACACACACACTTTGCAACAAACTTGATCTTTCATTTATATCCTCTACAAGCCTCAAAAAGTTTCTCCTTTGTTGGCCAAGATAAAACATGTAACATGAAACATGAAATAACCACAACAAGTCAGCTCCCAAGACATCTGTGGTAAGTATAAATCAAATGTGGTTCAAAACAAGAGATAATCAGGACCAATTTTACCTTAGCACACATCTCCACATTGGTGCACACTTCCAAACACTTGGCACAATCATCTCAATCATACCAAGTTGGCCCAATAAATACTTAACCTTCTATGCATTAGCTCTAGACCCAAAGTGATACCAAAGAGACCAAATAACATCATGCAAACATCTTTACAAACATTATATGACATGCAAAAACATTCTCATACACTCCTCTCACAACTTCATGTTAATTCATGCTGGTGCAAACAAATAGACATTGAACCCAGTATCTCCTGCAATCCCTAAAAACATTGTCTTGAAATAGAACATTGAAAGCCAGACTTGTGAAACTCCTCAACACCTAAAACATGTAATGATAAAACATACAAAAATTCTAAACTTATCTTCCAAGCCGCAAGATCACATATTCAAATATGGAGAAATGTAGAGCATCTGATTGCAACAACATTTTATTGTTGTCTTCACTTTGCTAGCTCTGGAATCTTCTGTGGTAACTTTTATGCTTTGAAATCAGCAAAATTCATACTTCACACTTGTCTTTGTCTAACTTCCAAACCGCAAGGCCATATCTTCAAATGCAAAGGAATGCAGAGCATTCTCCCGAGCTTTTTCAGTACAACTTCCTGTTCCTTTGACTAATGAAACCTTACTTTCTTTCATCAATGCTTTACAACAACGGATATAGAATACAACATTCACACTACCATAGAAAACAATTACAACTCTTTTTTCACAACTTCTTCATATCAACATATACTCCAACCTGTCAACTTTCACCTATTCATGGACAACAAAAGATGTAGTACAACTATGTACAACATGCTCATGAAATCTATCACCATGTCCTTCTCCTCACAACACTTCTGATCAACACTCCTTCATCTACATCTCTATACGCTTACACTTTTGACATTTCTGATCACCAACCTATTTACAACACATGCAACCTTCCACAATACAACTTTGTTGACATCAATGATAACACATGTGACAACAAGTATCCTTACTTTTCAATATGAGTTGAATAAATACACAAATCAACAACATGATTTTTTTTGTTTCCAAGAAAAAGATGGAAAATAAAGATGAGAAATTGGTTTTCGATGCAACAAATTGGGATAATACCCTTAGGACTATGAGTAAGGATTAGGATTCTTTTCTCTAGCTCCAAGAATTTCTATGTATGGTTATGGGTCTAGTGTTCTTTTTGTCACTGTTTATTTGCTATTATATATATATATATATATTGGTTAATCGGTTTGGTTTGATTTCCATCTAATGTTATATGTTAAAGTTATCTATGAGTCTTTATTTTTTGTTAAACTATGTTTGTATGTAAGGGATTGGGACCCATTCCCAACTTATCTTAATAAAAAATATTGAGACATGGTAAAAATAATAATCACATCCTCATAACTCATGTGAGTAGTTTACAATACATCCACTAAGAAGGCTCCAAAATAATTAAACAATTACATAAAAGGATTCAAACATCTCGAACTATATATTTTACAACATAAAACAATAATTAGAAAATTGAAAGCAAGGAGTAAAAGACTCCTACTCGCATATCCTTCCAAGCTCCTCTAAGAACTTGCAAGTCCCAAATGGTGGTTTCCGCACCACCAAACCATATGGCACCCATAAGCGCACCCCACAATGCTAAGAGATTGCCACTTGGGCCCAAGCACATATATTCATGAAAAATAAGGGACAAGGGATTATTCACATGCCAACCAATAACACAACCATAATACATCTATTAAAAACAATAAGGATAATTCCTCATGGAATACATGCTAAAAAAATATAATCAATCATTCACAACATAAACACGCTCAATGGAACATCACCACAATAAGAATAAGAGTTATTCCACATCACCATATCATCCACATGCCAACACTTAACATATAACATGGGTACAAACACATAAAATCAAAGTCTCATCCAAGCATATACACATGTATACATGTGAGTCCCTCATTAGATACCAAATCAAACAATAATAAGGATGAGGGTCCTAAAGGCAGGCAAGGAGCATCATTGCAATAACAAAAAGATACAGATTTACGGACTCAAGTACCAATACTCATCACAAGGCAGGGGAAATACCCATGTGAAATCCACCAACTCCTATCTACCCCTTAGGCACTTAAATCCTAAGTGAAACACACCAAATCACTATTTAAGCATGACATTAAAATTAATGCACAACAAGTGGGATAGATTTTTTAACATAATATTAAAATATTCCTACCAAAAATTTAATAAGGAGACTTATTTTCTCCTATTCCTAATCAATCAAAAGCATTCCCAATTTAAAAATTTCAAATATTTACCATTGAAGAAATTGGCAAAACTCATTGATTTTGAGTTTTTACATGCAATGAATCCAAAAGATATGGAATGTGAAATAACTTTAGAGACAATTTCTCCCAAAAATAATTAAATTAAACAAGGCTTTTAAATTCAAAATTTTAAAATATTTTCAATGTGAAGTAACCATAATTTTCTAAAAATCTCCATTGATGAATGTTTGGAATTTTAAAATCAATTTATAAAAAACTAAATATACACTTTTAGTCCAAATGTGAACAACAACACACTTTTTCAATAAAATTATTATTTTTGAGTTTGAAAATAATAATTCAATAACCATGGATTACAAATAAATATTTAAAACTTCAAAATAATTAAAATAATTAAAGATTATGCAAGGCAACCGATCTATAAATTGAGGTTGTATGCTCCCACAAGGGTGAGAATGATAACTAGGAATGAAGACAATTAAAAATACAAGAGAAGGAATTAAAAATTACCTTCAAGTTGGAGAGTACATCATGCCAAAACCTATAAAAACTAAGACTGTGGAGAGATGCACACCTTCGACTCAATCCCAAACACAATGAAAATCTTTATCCCAAGCACATCCATCCATCAAGCAATTTTCCTTTCATTTCATCTAATTTTCCAAGGGAGAGGGTTTGCAAGAGTTTTTCTCTTCCAAAAATGAATAATGAAAATAATACAAGCCTTTTCCCTTTCATGCCCTTGTCCCTTTTTCTAATTTATTTTCCCTTTTTATTTTTATTTTTATTTTCTATTTTTCATTTTCTTTATTTTCTTTCTTCAATATAAAAAAATTAAAACATCCTTTAATAACTTAAGGGCTTTAAGCAAAATTTAGTCTTTCCCAATAACATGCTGATACTAATCTTATGGAATTAGAACTCATTTAATTCAATGTCATATTTAACTAATTATAATAAATTTAATAAAATCTCTAATGCAATTAACTTAACATTATTCTCCCCTTTTCATTTCATTTTTTAAAATTTTCTAATGCATCAAACACCATTTTAAAATGCAATACTTTAACCTTTAAAGTATAATTAAATGAAAATGCGAATTTAACAACCACAATTATAAACACGTATTTATGAGATTTCTACAACACACAGACACTCGAAACACCACGAATTTAGATCCAAAATAAAATAAGAAACTTAACGGCTCATCTCACACTTGATCTGATACAATAGAGGTTACCAAACACATAAAGTGGCATATCTAATATAACCATAGTTAGGGAAATAAATTAGACCTATTGATTAGAGTGGGGAAATAATCCTATATCTACACACTTAGGTCACACATTAAACATACCTACACCATATATTATACCCAAAGAGATACATAATCAACCAACATGGTAGAATGTAACATATATCATATAAACCACATAGCCATTATATCTATAATCCCGATATATAAATAGATAACAATAAAATAAAGAATATGATAAAATAGACATAGAAGCATAACAAGAGAATATCAAAGCATACAACATAATCTAAATGCCACTCATGACCTTCATACAAAAGGCTCACACACTTTCAATAGATGCAATCATTTACAACAATATTTAATAATAAAAATGGTGAATTTCAAACACTGTTGATCGCTCAAAATGACATACACATGCATGACCTATGTATCCCATGATACATAGCAAAAAAAAGATGCTAAAAATTAGATATCTCAAGGCAAGGAATGGGTGGGAAATACACCCCCCCTCGCCCCCCTATGTAACTAATTTAAAGATTTCAACATAAAACATCATCACGTACTCATCAATCATTTGACATGGATAGAATAATTCATAATTCTAGTTCATGTTTTAAATAATGCTAATAACTCATATGCAACTACACTCAATGTAAATATTTCATTAGCACATACCTTTATTCATCCACATCATTAGGATAACAACACAAGGCTCACATATAGGTGTACAGGGAAACCAAAATCACCACCAAGAATCAAGTAACCAAGAACCAATGTCAAGGACCATGTGTAACAATGGTCTTGAGGCCACACACCTAGGGGCTCTCCATATATTTCCACAAGTGACATACATCTTGTTTGTGTAAGGGGAAAAACCTTCAAGAGATAGTAACCAAGAATAACATCACTAGGAAAATAGTGGATCACAGCTTCCCATATAGCCCACACTTACCCCTATCCTCAAAAGTTTTCTTGTGTCTGATTCCTTATATACACTTAAACTTGAACTTATATTTTTAATATTATAGATGTTTAGTAGGATTTTTTAACTTCTAAATATGTTTATCCCTATACCATGTACCTTAACCTTACCTTATTTTTTTTTAAATTTTATAACATTAATATTTTTATAATTTATTAAATATCATTATTAGGACCAACATTTTCAAAACTTTATTAGGCCAAACTTTCCAAAACCTTGTCAGGGGGGAAAATTGGTCTATTTGTAAAGAGAGTTATTGAAGTTTAAATCTTCACAACTCAGTAGATATGTTTGGGGATTGTAATCTATTCATTGTTACAACTAGTTTGGGTGGTTGATTCTCCCATGAACCAAAAACCACTCAAATAACTAGAAAAATAAATAAATAAAATTCCTTACCTCAAATAAAATTCATTACCTCAAGAACTAATAATTTATATAAAAGATAGATAGACTTTGTAATACAAAACTTCAAATAACTAGTAAAAGTAGATGAAGAAAAAAAAACTTTCCTACTTTAAACACTATTTTTGTATGAAAAAACTTGGTAGTAGAAAATATTACTTAGTTAAAAATAAAAGAAATTTTTTCTACCTCAAATACTAACATTTCTATGAAAAATAGGCATGCCTCAAAAATACAAAACCTCAAATTAAAAAATAAATAAAAATAAAATTTTGTACCTTAAACATTAAGACTTAATTCAATAGGACTTTCATTTTTGTTCAAGCTTAAGCATCTATTTAGCATCACATATATATGTAGGCATAAACCACTAACATATACATATATATGACCATGCCTCAATATATACATTTGAATTGTAGTAAAGAAAGTAGGTTAACAATTAAGTTCAAGTTGGATTAGTTGGTCAAAATCACCCAAAAACACATGACAAATTTGGAAGGAAACAAACTTGGTAGTTCTAGTGATGCTAAGTTTAAAAGAGAACCCCCATTGGATAGAAAAATAGTACGTGTCACCACATTACAAAATCCTAACGGGGATTCCATATGAATGTAAATACCATCAATTGGTTATAACTTTATTTATAGCACTACCCTACTTTGATGGTGTAAGTTGTCACAAAGTTTCAGTGGCCATATAAATTATTTTGGAATACCTTATAAAACCCTCTTAATGTGTCTTATTTATCTATGATATGTTCTTATTTGTGTGTTTGATCTCATTTACCCATTATTGATAATTAGTTTAAGAAATCTTAAGTTGTGTCCCTCGTTAGGGATACTCAACCTATTTGTTGTTATCTAACATCCTTATTGAAATTATTTAGGGGTATTTCCATGGTCAATTCCTTATATATATAGACCTCTTTATATCTCTATCCCCCTCTCTATCTCTATATTTCTCATTGCCTCTTAATCTGTCTCTTCTTCTCTCTCCCCTATTTCTCTCTATATTTGTATTCCCTTCTCTCTTCCTCTATCTATCTTCATCTATTTTCCTCTCTCTCTCTCTCTCTATTCTCCCATTTATCTCCCTCCCTCTCCCCTCTCTCTCTTTCCTCTCCATCTCTCTATCTCCATCTCTTTCTCTCCCCCTCTTTATTCCTCTATCTCTCTTTTTATCTCTTTATATCTCTTTTCTCCCTCCTCTCCATCTCTGTATTAATCTCTCTCTATCTCTATCTTTGTTTCTCTCTCTCTTCTCTCTTTTTTATCTCCCTCTCCCTCTCTATCCCTCCATTTCTATGTTTTTCTCTCTCTCTAAATCTCTATCTCTCTTTGTCTATCTACCTCTTTCTCCTCTGTCTCATTTTCTCTCCCCCTCTTTCTCTCTCTTAATTTCTCTCCTTTTTCTCCCTTTTCCTCTCTATATCTTATCTCTATCTCCCTCCCCCTTTCTCTTCCTCTCTATTTTCTCTCTATCTATTTTACTCCTTAATTGTGCAATGGGTGCACTAAAGAGGTCTTAAAGGTGAATTATCATATACTTAATCAAACGACATGCCACACTGAACATAACTCCCTAGGGTCACATGTTATCCTTGGATCGTTGGTACAAAATTAATAACCAAAATTTAGTTTCTCTCTTTCTATTCTCTCGCTCTATAACATTTAATTTAGATTTTAAGTTTTAAACTTATTTTACTATATAAATAAAAATAAAAGTTCAAAATATATTATTCTACAATAATTAAAATTTTAATAAGACAAATAATTATAAATTAAATTAATTCTAATAACTTCTAAATATTCTTTGTAATTTCATAAAAAGACATAAACAATTAAAATAAATTTCAAACTTAAATCTCAATTAAAAATTAAAATAGAATAAACTAAATGCAAAGTCAAAATATAATAAAATTCAAATATTAATGAAAAAATAATTTAAAATGAATAATAATACACAATAAACTTATTAAGTTAATAATAATTAAATAAAAAATTAAGGCTACATTTTAAAGTTAATAATAATATTATTTATATTATGATAATAATTTCTAGTTACTTAGAATAACTTAAGCTTTTAGGTTTTTAGACACTCAAAGCTAGGTGGAGTTAGAAAAATCCTTAAGTGAGCACGTTCATAGTGAAATATGGTAAAGCCGATGGAAAAACTAAATATATTCCCAAGGGATATGCGATTAGACTATGGTTGAAAAATAATAAAAATTCAATATATTTGATAATAAGACTATTTTCCCTTGTACTTATTAAAGAGGTGTATAGGTGGAGAGAAGTGGGATATAGGTGACAAATTTGAATCAAATTAGAGGGAAAAAGTATGTGGATCATGACAACCAAGCAATTCTTAAACTGACTTTAGAATATATTTTATTTTGAATGGAGCAACTCAAACCTGACTTCATAATAGGGTTATCATTTTACTCTGGAATTGTGGGACTAGGGTACAGATCTTGAAATGTATGGGTAATGTAGAAGGATTATGAGCAAAAATATAATAGAGAAGCAGTTTCTCTATTTTCCTAAATAGGTAATTGTAGTGAAAACTATGTTTTCTTTCTCAGTAAGTAAAGTTGTTCTGTTCGATGTCAAGTACCAAGATCAGGTGGTCCCGCACCTGTGACTCCAAAATTTTAATTTTAGTTCACACAAAAATGCTGACTATATGGACAAGGACAATGGGGAATGTATGGGTGAACAAGAATGCTAGAATGTGTGCCCAATATGTATAAATTAAATTAATTCTAATAACATATAGCTATTATTTATAATTTCAATATTCCCAAGGGATATGTGATTAGACTATGGTTGAAAAATAATGAAAATCCAATATATTTGACAGTAAGACTATTTTCCCCTGTACTTATTAAAGAGGTGTGTAGGTGGAGAGAAGTGGGATATAGGTGACAAATTTGAATCAAATTAGAGGGAAAAAGTATGTGGATCATGACAACCAAGCAATTCTTAAACTGACTTCAGAATATATTTTATTTTGAACAGAGCAACTCAAAGCTAACTTTAGAATAGGGTTATCATTTTACTTTGGAATTGTGAGACTGGGGTACATATCTTGAAATGTATAGGTAATGTAGAAGGATTATGAGCAAAGAAGTAGTCTATTTGTTTTCCTAAATAGGTATCTGCGGTGAAAACTATGTTCTTTTCCTCAATAAATAAAGTTGTTTTGTTCGATGTCAAGTACCGAGATCAGGTGGTCCCACACCCGTGACTCTAGACTTTTAATTTTAGTTCACATGAAAATGTAGACTAAATGGACAAGAATGATGGGGAACGCAGGGGTGAACAAGAATGCTAGAATGCATGCCCATTATGTATAAATTAAATTAACTCTAATAACTTATGACTATTATTTATAATTTCATAAAAAATATAAATAATTAAAATAAATTTCAAACTTAAATCTAAATTTAAAATTAAAATAGAATAAATTAAATTCAAAGTCAAAATATAGAAAAATCCAAATACTAATTAAATAACAATTTAAAATAAATAATAATAAATAATAAACTTATTAAATTAATAAATAATTAAATAAAATTATAATAAATAATAAACTTATTAAATTAATAAATAATTAAATAAAATTATAATAAATAATAAACTTATTAAATTAATAAATAATTAAATAAAAAATTAAAGTTATTTTTTAAAGTAAATAATAATATTATTTATATTATGGTTAATAATTTTTAGTTACTTAGAATAACTTAAGCTTTTAGGTTTCTAGACAATCAAAGCTGGGTGGAGTTAGAAAAATCCTTAAGTGAGCATGTTCATCGTGAAATATGGTAAATCTGATGGAAAAACTAAATATATTCCCAAGGGATATGCGATTAGACTATGGTTGAAAAATAATGAAAATCCAATATATTTGACAATAAGACTATTTTCCCCTGTACTTATTAAAGAGGTGTATAAGTAGAGAGAAGTGGGATATAGGCGACAAATTTGAATCAAATTATAGGGAAAAAGTATGTGGGTCATGACAACCAAGCAATTCTTAAACTGACTTCAGAATATATTTTATTTTGAATGGAGCAACTCAAAGTTGACTTCAAAATATGGTTATCATTTTACTATGGAATTGTGGGACTGGGGTATAGATCTTAAAATGTATGGGTAATGTAGAAGGATTATGAGAAAAAATATGACAGAGAAGCAGTCTATTTGTTTTCCTAAATAGGTAACTATGTTTTTTTCCTTAGTAGGTAAAGTTGTTCTGTTCGATGTCAAGTACCAAGATCAGGTGGTCCTGCACCCATGACTCCAGACTTTTAATTTTAGTTCACACAAAAATGCAAACTATATGGACAAGGATGATGGGGAATGCAGGGGTGAACAAGAATGCTAGAATGCGTGCCCAATATGTATAAATTAAATTAATTCTAATAACTTATAACTATTATTTATAATTTCATAAAAAATATAAATAATTAAAATAAATTTCAAACTTAAATCTAAATTTAAGATTAAAATAGAATAAATTAAATTCAAAGTCAAAATATAGAAAAATCCAAATACTAATAAAAACAATTGGAAAATCGGATGATAAAGAAGGCCAGGATGGGATGGCGGGAACTTCGAGCTCACGTGGGCGAGCTAGAACTTAGTGCCTAGCTTCGATTTTCGTTTTGCTAGCTGCTGCGTGTGGGGGCATTGATGCATTCATGGAAGGGAGATCCCTTGTTTTTGTGTGTTTTTTTCTGCAGTGGGATTCATTTTTTCTGCACTCTCTGCCTAGTCTGACTGGCATGGAGCTGGTGTGTGGCTGTGGCCTGGCGAATCTCGGTGGGCTGTGGGCGTTTGTTCCTATGGCAGGCGGTGCTTGCTCCTCCTTGTCTCATTTTTTCTTGCTGGCTGCATAGGGTGGGGGTGTATTTTGCTCTTCCCTTCTTCGTTGCCTTTCCTCATCCGTGTTTGGGTTGGGGGTGTTGGAACCCTCGTTGAGAAGAATTATTTTGTTGTCCACTGAGGGAGACGTTCGGGGAAACCCAGTGTTTTCTTGTGCTGAAGATTTTCTTTGATCTTTGGCCCTGGGGGCTGCATGCCCGATTTGGGTAACTGTGAAGCAATGTCGTGCGGGATGTCATCTGGGGCCAGCCCTAGGTTGGACTTCTGTTCTACGATTGGATCGATGCCTCCAGTACTAAATGCGAAAATGATTGATAATAATTTATTCTCTTCAGATCAGGAGATGAATCATGCGGGGTCGTCTAGGGGGTCTCTAATTACGAAAATTAATGGGTGTCTAGAAAGATGCAAAGAGAGACCGAAACTGGTGATTCCGATGGAGATGTTAGCGGATGATATTGACTATTATTCAAAACATTCCTTTTACTGCAAGTTCATGGGATTGCGCGTTTCATTGCAATTTTTGGAATCTTGGGCTCAGAGGACCTGGTTGCCAGTGGGGGAGATGGAAATTAGGCTCCTATCGAACAACTACTTTATGGTTTCTTTTGATTGCATGGCGGATCGGAATAGGGTCTTTGAAGGGGGGCCATATTTCTTTAACCAGGGGGGATTATTTATTAAGTCGTGGCATGCTGGCTTTAATCTGACTGAGGAGCTTCCGAGTCGGGTTCCGATTTGGGTTAGACTACCTTGGTTTCCGGTGGAGTGCTGGCGAGAAGATGTGTTGCATCTGGTGGCTTCGATGTTCGGTAAACCTATTGGGTCTTCACAACAGACGCAATTTAAAAAGGTAATGACTTTTGCCCGTATCTGTGTGGAAATGGATTTAAGTAAACCTTTGCCAGACTTTGTGGAAGTAAGTGCAGGACATTATACATGGGTGCAACAGTTAGACTATGAAACCCTACCTTTTCGGTGCCAACTTTGTCATGAATATGGACATCTATAGCGTAGGTGTCCTAGGGGTAAGACTGTGACATCCCAGCCTTCTCAGTCTTCCTGAAACCCGCCTAGGGTTGATAAGGGGAAAGACCCTGTTCAGGGTGAAACTACTGAAGATGATGGATTTGTCCCTGTCAAGGCACATAGTAGGAATCGGGGGCAAAAGCGGTCCTTGAGGGAGAGACAGGATGATGACACTTTTAACAGATTCGAGGTGTTAGATGATCTCAGCCAGCAGGAAGTGAATCCGGGGTTGATGAATTTGGACCAGGGAGTTTTGGGTACAGGACAGGAAGGGCAACCTTTGGAGGTTTTGCAAGTTGTGCAGGATGCTGGTGTGGGGCAGTTGGTTTCAGATCAACATTTGGTTGACCAGACGACGCAAGATTCTAGTATTGGCTTTATGAAGAAAGGGGGGGAGGGTCTCCCTTGCCCCATAAAGGTGATGTGGAAGTTGGAAAGAGTTCTCTGTCCTCTTCTCGCATGGGTATTCAGCAAAAGGAACCAAAGAAAGGGGTTGGTGAGAAAAATCCCAAACTGGGTAGGAAAAAGGATATAGAAAAGATTAAATCAACTGGGGAAACTTTGGTTGAGTCAGGGGCAGTCAAGACCTTGGATTCACTTTTCTCTTGCCCCCAGAAATGATTGCCCTATCATGGAATGTAAGGGGCTTGAACAGTGGCCCTCGACAAAAAGTTGTTCGTGAGTCGGTTAGAAGTCATTCTCTAGATATTTGTTTTCTGTAGGAGACTAAATTATCTGTTGAGAATATGTTGAGCTTGGTTCCTAAGTTATGGAAATTTGGTGAGTGTCAGTGTATTGGGGCTCTTGGTGCTTCTGGGGGGGTGGCTTGCTTATGGAATCCTCGGAAGATTTGCCCTCTTTGGTGGGTTACCTCTAGATCTTCTATCTCCTTGGTTGCTTCTTGTTTTGAGACTGGTGAGCGTATCCTCCTGTCTAATGTGTATGCTCCGGTGGAGTTTCAAGGAAAGCAACTTCTTTGGTCCCATCTTCGTTTTGTTCGTAGCCTAGTTCCTTTTCATCCGTGGATCTTGGCGGGTGACTTCAATGCTATCATGAAGTTGTTGGAGAAAAGGGGTGGGCTTGCTAGGTTGGAGCCTTCGGCGCTTCTTCTCAGGGATAGCATCTTCGATTTAAGTTTGTTTGATGTTCAGCCCAGTAATGGACATTTTACATGGAATAACAGGAGGCTTGGAGAGGACTGTGTTGCTGAGAGACTTGATCGTTTCTTGGTTTCCTATTTTTGGATTGGGGACTTGTGGTCTACGTCCTTTGAAATTCTGGATTGGAGGGGTTCTGACCATTGGCCTATCAAGCTTAGTATTACTTCTGCTCGGATGCCTCGTTCCACTTCCTTCAAGTTCCAGCTTATGTGGTTAAGGGATGCTACTCTTTTTGATCATATGGTTGTGTGGTGGAGAATAGGAAGACCGGCTTTCGGTACAGCATTGTACATTTTTGCCAAGCTTCTCCAGTTTGTCAAATTTCAGCTCAAAAGGTAGAATCAGCGTTGTTTTGGTAACATATTTCATGAGAAGGGTGTTGCTCAAGATGAGCTGAATAATATTACGCGGTTGATTCGCGAAAATGGGGTTTCTGAGGAGCTTCTAAGGGATGAGGCCAGGGCTTTGAAAGAGGTTGAGGAATGGGAATTGTGGGAAGAGATCTATTGGAAGCAAAAGTCTCAGGTTGAATGGTTGCAGGAGGGAGTCAAAAACACTGCCTTTTTCTTTAACTCTGTGAAGGACAGGAGGCATGGTAATACCATCCCCGTTTTGGTGAATGATAGGGGCGAACGTTTGGCCTCTTATCAGAAAATCTCTACTGAGGCTTCACAGTATTTTGCTGCTCTATTCAGGGAAGATTCGCAAGGGGGATCTATTGAGGAAGCACAAGTTCTTTCTTGTATTCCCCAGTTGGTTTCCAGGGAAGCAAATGAGCATCTAATGAGAGAGATCTCTTTAGAGGAGTTGGAGGAGATTGTTTTTCAGATGAAAAAAGGAAAGGCTCCTGGCCCGGATGGTTTCCCAGTTGAGTTTTTTCATGCATTCTGGGATATCATAAAGGTAGATCTTCTTGCAGTAGTCCAGGAGTCTCAAAAGAATAAGCAGATGTTGAGGGCTCTGAACTCCACCTTCCTTGCTCTCATTCCCAAGTGTGATGGGGCGGATAGATTAATGCAGTTTCGGCCCATCTCCCTTTGCAATGTGACCTATAAAATTATATCGAAGTTATTGGCTGAACGGTTGAAGAAGTGGCTTAAAATGCTGATTTTAGAGGAACATAGTGGATTTGTTGCAGGTCCAAAAATTCTTGATGGGGTTGTTATTGCAATAGAGACCGTTCATTCCATGGCCAACTCCAAGGAGAAGGCAATGTTCATTAAGTTGGATATGGCTAAGGCTTATGATAGGGTTAGGTGGTCTTTTTTGCGAAAGATCCTTGTTGCTTTTGGGTTTTGCCAGGAGTGGATCCAGTGGGTCATGAGTTGTGTGACATCCGTGTCTTTCTCGGTGCTGATAAATGGAGATCATTCTAAAAATTTTGGGGCATCTAGGGGTCTACGACAAGGGGATCCTCTTTCTCCATACCTTTTCCTTCTCTTTGTTGAAGGTCTTGGTCGTTTGTTGAAATGAAATGTTGGGTTAGGTATCATCCAAGGGTGGCATTGGGTTGGAGACTTGCCTCCGCAGTCTCATTTACAGTTTGTTGATGATACTGCTCTGATGGGGATGGCTACAGTTAAGGAAGCTACTAATTTGAGGCAGTTGTTGGACGTTTACCTGGTGGCTTCAGGGCAATTGATTAATGAGGATAAATCCTCCATTTTTTTCTTCAATACGCCGGGACCCATCCAAAGAAGAATTGATAATCGTTTAAGGTTTCAAATTGGGTCTCTTCCTTTTACCTACCTGGGCATTCCAGTTTCTGTTGGGCGTCTTCCCAAGGGTTCGTGGCAGAATATTATTGATAATTTTTGGGGGAAAGTTAATCATTGGACCCATAGGTGGTTGTCTTTTGCTGGGCGGGTTCAGCTTCTTAAATCTGTGGTGCAGGCTCTTCCTACCTACCGATGTATGCTTCAGGTGGCTCCAACAGGGTTCCTTAAAGAGTTGGATGCTTTGGAAAGGCAATTTTTATGGGCTGGTTGTTTGTCGGCTTCCAAATGGAGCTTGGTTAGGTGGGAAGCTGTGTGTAGTCCAAAGAATTATGGTGGTCTTGGTCTACGTCAGTCTTCTTTGTTAGGTGTAGCTATGGCTACTAAGCTGTTTTGGAGATGGTGTATGGAGCAGGATCAGCTATGGGCTAGGATTGTGTCTCATAAGTATTTTTCGAGAGTTCCACGGCATGATCTCCCTAGGTACCCTCTTGTGGGGAAAGGGTCAGTGATTTGGAATACTCTTCAAAAGGGTGCGAATCTCATCAAGGAAGGTTTATTTTGGATTTGTAGATGGGGCTCCGAAGCTCTCTTTTGGTCAGATTCTTGGGATGGTTTCCCTCCTCTTATCTCTCAGTTCCCTAACTTGTTGCCTTTATGCCAGAGATTTCTTGTGGAAGGTTGGTCTAGGGTGAGTGACTTCATGTCCTTTTCTTATTCTGGGCATTTGGAAGTGGCTGGTTGGAAGGATCTCGCTGAGTGGCCAGTTGTGGGAATGGAGGAAGAAAGTGCTGAGCTTTACACAATTCTTTGCAGTAGGCGTTGCTGTTCTCTTATGGAAGAGGATATTCTTGCCTGGACCCCTAATAATAAGGGGATCTACTCAGTTGCTTCTGGTTATCAGGTGTTATTGGCTCAGAAAATGGATGGGGCGGAGGTGCATTGGTGGAAGAGGGTATGGAATAAGCTCTCTTGGCCAAAGTGCAATTGCTTTGTTTGCACTCTAGCATGGAATAGGTGCTTGACATGGGATAACATTCCAAACGTGGATTCCAGGGGCCTTCTTGTTGTGTTTTGTGTGGGAACGGGGAGGAGGATGTTGCTCACTTGTTCTTCCGGTGTTCCTTTGTTATGCAACTTTGGCATATGTGGTGGGGGGTTTGGAAGCAACCTTGTGTTCATGCTTCCTCTTTGGTGGAATTTTGGGATAGTATGGGTCGACCCCCCTCTGTGGCTGCCTTTTTGCAGGATGTTTGGTATGTTGGTCCTACCTTTCTTCTTTGGCAGATCTGGCTGGAGAGGAATCGCAGGTTATTCCGTGGTATGAAAATGGTGGGTCAGCAAGTGTGGATGCGAATGTTAGGTATGATTTAGGAGTCGGTGGTGGCTAAAAGTGAGGTGGTTTTTCCCTTGGGGAAGGAGGATGCTGAGTTGGTTGACAGATTGGGCCTTCAAGAGATACATTCTTCTTCTGTTAGTTCAAGAAGCTGTCGGCATGGGAAGAAGAGAGTCCAATGGACAGGTAGGTGGTTGCCTCCTCCGGGTGGCGTTTTGAAGATCAATACTGATGGATCTTCTAGAGGTAATCCTGGTCCTGCTGGGATTGGTGGAGTTGGCAGGGACTCAGTGGGTTCGGTGATATTTCTTTTCTCTATCCATGAGGGGGTGTAGACTATTAATATCATGGAGGGCTTGGTGATTCTTTATGCTGTGGAGCATGCCTTTGCTCTGGGTTGGCAAAAGGTTATTTGTGAAGCTGATTCACAGGTCTTGATTTCTCTTTTGAATGAGAGGAAAGTGACTAGTATTAACTGGCAGTTGGCCTCAGTGGTTCATCGGATTCTTCAAGTTAGCTCTAGGATGATGGAGGTTTCCTTTGTTCATATTTCAAGGGAGTGGAATAGGGTTGCTGATTGCTTGGCCAAATTGGCTTCTGAGCATGATGGTGGCTGGAAGATTGAAGACTGGGTGCAGGTTTCCCCCGAGTTGCGTTAGGAGTTGGATCGGTTCCTTGAGGAGGATAGGAGGCTTTATGTTGATAGTTGATGTTGTTTGATTGAACTGGTTCTTTTGGTTCCTGGGTCTCGGGCCCTTGTGGTTTGCTGTAATGTGCTATTTTAAGTTTCAATAAAGTTTTTACCCCTTTTTTAAAAAAAGAAAAAAAGAAGTTCAATTAGGGTTAGGGTTCAATAAATGTCAATTAGAATTAGGGTTAGGGTTAGGAATTCATTTGGGATAGGATTACAATTACATTAGGGTTAGGGTTCAATTTGGGTTATGATTTAATAAGGATTAGAGTTTAATTAGGCTAAAAGTTTGAGTTCAATTAGGGTGATTATTCACTTGGGTTAGGGTTAAGGTTAGGATTAGGGGTTAGGGTTAGGACTGAGGATAAAATAGGGTTAGGGTAAGGGTAAGGATAAGGATTCAAGTTTAATTAGGGGTGTGATTTAATTGAAGTTCAATTAGGGTTATTATTAGGATTACGAGCAAGGTTCAATTAAGGTTATAATTTATTTAGGGTTCAAAGTTAATGTTGTAGTTCAATTAGGGTTAGGGTTCAATCAAGGTTCAATTTGGATTAAGGTTAAATAAGTTAGGGTTAAGATTAAATTATAATGAGCGTTATGATTTGTAAATCCTCCTAGATCAAGCAAGTCATGCAATTATAACCACATGTGATATGTTACAATGAGAGGATAAATTTTCATAAGTTGCATATCAAATAAATAAGTTGGATCTAAATATTTGTATTATTTGAGAAAGATGTATACCATAAATAATAATTTATTATATCATAACCTGGATCTGTACCATAACCCAAATTAGTTCAAATTATTTGGATTAAGGTTAAATAAGTTATGGTACATATCAAATAAATTGTATTTATCTATATAGATTTTTATAAATTGAACCCAATTATTATTGACCATAGCTTTTGGATTGAACTATATCTTGAATAATATAGGGACATGACAGCATAATAAACTTGATGATAAAACCCTAATCCGTAGGAACACCATCTCTTGCTTATCAGACTCAAAATTTATACATGAAACATAGATTAAATAGGAAAAATTCATATTTTATAATTGCAGTTGATCATTCCTTAGTTGGTATGAGTAATTGATTGCTCAGAGGGTCCATTTTTCTCAACTACCCTCTTGATAAATACCAAGTTAATGTAGTGTTTGGTAGGAGAAATTGCACAAACTAGGGTTTATTTGTCTTAAAACATGGCTAAAATTGTGAAAGGATGAACTCCACCTGTAAAAGGAAAAAAAATGGCGAAGAAATATCCCATGCCTTTGCCTCATCCTTCACCCAAGGCGAAAAAAATAAGAATAAGAATGGGGGTTCCAAAAAGAGCAGGGTTCCTCACCTGCCTTTTTCTCTTAAAAAAGAGATGGATATTTTCCATCCCACAAGCAATGATGAAGAAGATCAGAAGGATGGAGAAAAACTCGATGGATATGAGTATGAGTATGAGGAGGGTTTGGCACAAGAAGATACCAAAAAAAATAATTTAAGATATGATCAAGTCTAGATTGTGAGGCCCATTGTCAGTTGGACTTATGAACATCATATTTTGGTTGCTATGCTCATGATCGCACTTTGATATGTTATACTTTTATCATATATTTTGTGATGGATGGTTGTGAACATTGAAATTATCCATTGTTGTGCATGTTAGATTAATTACTTTTATGGACCATAATTTATGAGTATGTTGATTATAACTAATTTATTTTACTAGTATCTTGAATGATATGAGAATTTAAAATAACCTGCTTAGAATAGAATATGTGATATTGTGTTAATCAAAAGAAATTTGAATTATCATGCAATATGAATGCATATATGGTATTATGTGATCATAAGTGGATAATGGAACGACTATGTAAATGATTACGAGCATTGTGGATTAATGGGGTATTATAAGTGAAAAAGAATAGTGTTTTGAATTGTAACATGTGCTTGGATTTTCAAAAGGAAAATATAAATTATGTGTATGCTTGTGTATACAATTGAATGTGATATGTAATGTGCTCTATTATATTATATGCTTAAATTTAATTTTATTAGTGGTTGGACTAATGCGTTCATGAAGTGTGCAGGTTAAATTCCCTTAGCCATGGGAAATTGGAGGCTACTAAACAAACTATGTTGTGTCACCCTGTTAAACTTGACTTAGCCACATAGAAGGGATAGAGTCTTATATGTTGTGTTAAAAATTTATGTAATTTGTGCTATGTATGTTGGGGTAAGTGTTTAAATGTTGAATTGCGGGAAAACAAATGTGATCTCTAAAGAAAATGGTAAATTCGGAATTGTTATTTAAGACAGTTTTAGGGGGTCAATTTGGTCTTGATTTTAATTAATGGTTGCTTATTTTACCCCCTAGGCCTATGACCTAAAGGTTTGGGGATATTTTTAGACTGTGATCATGGTCATTTCTCATTAATGACCCCTCTTACATTGCTTGTAAGAGGGGTGACGAAAATGAGTGCATGCAGCCCATGTGAAGGCCACGCCTCATAGAGGAAAGGAGGACATAGTTGTTGGGGCTATTGGGAGAAGAATTTGAGGGAAATGTGGTTAAGTTTTAGGCATTCTTGTTTTTGGCTAAGTAGGAGGAGGAGATAGGAAGAGCTAGAGGAGGCGAAAGGAAGGATTGGGAGAGAGCAAACATCAAACTCTTTTCATGGTTAGAGGTAGGATCTTTACCTTAACATTTGGTTGATCGCATATGTGCTAAATCTATGCTATGTCTTGTTTTTATTTGGTTGTTGTTGTTGAATTTTTGTGGTGTAGTGTTTTAGAATTTGTGCTTGTTGTTGTTGTTGAATGTTTGTGGTGTAGTGTTCTAGAATTTGTGCATGTTGTTGGGTTGGCTCCCCAACATTAGTAGCGAGAAACCCATGTAGGGGATAGAAGGGGGGAGAGATCCCCATGAGGTCATATGTGCATTTCATTGTAAGAATTTTTGTCTTTTCAGCTATGACTTAAGTGGGTATGAGTACCATTTTTGTCAAAAAAATAAGAAGTGGGTGAATATGTGGAAGGAGAAGGTTGCTGGTTTGAAGTCTATGCGAAATATTTGATGACTAGTTTTCCCTATGGTTGCGATCCTCCTAGCCTTTCCCCATAAGACCACTGATTGGTCTTTGTGTTGTGTTTTTGTCTAGCCTAGAGGTGTGAGTGTTTGTGTAAATCCATTTGAAACACTGTTTATGTTTGGGAAGGGTTGTTGTGTGTTACCCACGTTTGTGTGGTAGCCTCCCAGCTTGGGGGTGGCTGGTTTTCTAGCCTATGGATGGGTGGTGAGCACCACATGGCTTGGAAAAATTATTGTCTTTATATGCAAGTTGGAACTGAGAAGTTGTTGGTTGGAAAGGCTAGTTGTCATATGTGCAAAGTTGCGGTTATTGTAATGCCCTGTCAAGATATGTAGGTTGGGTACATTTGTCTTATGTTAGTAAGGGACCATAAATGTATTATGTTGCAAATAAATATATGTTGTTTTCAAAGAAATGTGTTATGTTTTAGAAATGTATTACGTATCCAAATAAATGGAAGTGTTGTAATTGTATAGGTGCCAATGAAAAATAGGGACTTCCACACTTCAGAACAGCCTGGGTATAAGCTATTTTGTTCAAGCCTGTTGCTAGGTGATAACTGGAATAACTCTTGTAAGGTTTTGCATTACTAGAAAATTATATTTTAGATATTCTACCTGTGTTTAAGTTCATTCAAGAATTTTTTTGTTGTCTACATTTAGGTATACAGTTAGAAAGAATCATGTAAAACAGTCTATTTACTTTGCAATGAAAAAACTTTATGTAGAATCTTTTTATTGCTTCAGAAAAAAAAGGACATAGAACAAATGGATGTTGTTGGGTGTTACTATTCCAGAATAATGTAGCCAAACAGACAATTTTTACATGTTTCAAATTATATGTGTGTATTAAAACCCATATTTCAGTTCTAATGAGGTTAAATGTTGATGGCTAAGATTTAGATGGAATGGGCTGTGGAATAGGGTAGTATATTGGTTGTAGGAGATTTTGTAACATATACTTGAATTTTAATGTGACTTTATCAATGGTCCTTGTTAATGCAATGCTAAAAACAAATAAAGAAAGAAAGAGGAAAAAAAACCAATACTTGTTAAAGAAAATGGAAATGAAATGGTTCTATCTACTTTATTCTGAGTATTACTAAGGTGGAGATGGAGAAATCTAAGCCATTTATGTTCAAACATTACAATACTATTGTAATTGTCATTTGCACTCATGTTCATGTCTCTCTATCTCTCAAGGGTATGAGATTTGTTACATAGACTTGATTTTCAATTCGTGTTTATGCATGGGGTTCCTTTGAATTTTTCCCCACCATTTAAATGCATTATTTTAGGTCAAAACACTTATTCTATGCCTTATTAATTTTTATCGTAGTCTGGGTTGAAGGTCTCAATATCCCTGCATAGCCCAGAAAAGAACAAAAAAAACAAAGAGAAATGAAACCATAATTTATTTATTTTAAAAGAAAATAAATGTTGCAAGCATTTTACCTATAACCAAACACGCCTTGAGAGAGGCTATGGGTTTCGTAGCTCTCATGCAACCTTGAAAAAAGGTCAGACCTCCCTTAAATGTAGGCCCAGGAGGAGAGTAAGTTCTGCAACACAAAAAAGGGGAATGGGACGTTTGCAAACCTTCAATACAAACATATGTTTGAACCAAAAGAAAGGGAATTTTTCCCTCATTCCTTCGTGTTTCCCTCTACCTCTGTGGAATGGCAGCTTAAGCTTGTAAATCACACTATCAAATTTAAATTTTGATTCAAGCAAAACAAGCAAACAAACATGAGATTTATGGAATCCAAGGTGAGTAGTTTACATGCGAGAACCATCCTCTGTATTCTCCTCAAACCAGGAGACACCCATGGCATGAATTCTAGCTCCAAACCCCCTTAGTCACTGCCATGATTTTCCATCGTTGCTCTACCCTGCTCATAACAATTAGGGTTGTGCTTTTAGGTTTTTTTAATGTTTAGTTGCTTTCACCTTAAAATTTATTTTTTCCACCCAAAATTGATCTTCAGATTGGAGTCCAAAATTGAATTAATTCGATGCCAATCTATGGTTAAAATTAAATGCCAACTATAAATGTTAATTTGTCAAATAATATGCTTAACTGCATAGGGTAAAGGATGTAATATTAAAACCTAAACGTGCTCATTAGCAGGATCTTGGCCGTAATTTCCATTTTAATATCATACTTTAAAACCCTTGTCCAAACTATCTTTTCAAGTTGCAGCTCAACAAAATTAGAGAAGTGAAAGGTCAGACCAACGTGGAAGAGTTTGGGAGGAGTGAAAACCCATATCGACATGAAAGTAGTAAAACACGGTGAAAGAAAAACAACACAAGAAAAAAATGACAAAAAAATAGATAGCAAAATAAATGGTGAAAATGATAAACGGCTAGAAATGATGAATGGTTGAGATTCGTTTAATCATCTTGCAGTGATATGGATGAAAGATAGTCGTCGATACACTTTTACAAGCTACCTTGTTCTGATAATACCAAAGTTTGATAAAATAAAATGATAAAATAAACTTAGATGTAAATAATACTCACAGGTACATCAATGAAGTTGACAATAATAATATTAATTTTAACTTGAAAAGATTATAGTTGTGTTGTAGGAACTGTATTATACTTAGATATATCCTATAGTTGATTAATATAACTATTGGTATCTAGTGAACACTAACCACATTATTGATATTAAGATGTCTTAGTCAATGTAATAGTGAGATGCTCACATCATTATCATCTATAATAATAGTCGGTGGAATAAATTAATGATTTAGTCATTAATCAAGCTATGTAAAATAAATTATCATCAATATTAAAATAGGATTGATAACTACCTCAATGTTAGGGAAAATAGTGATATGGGTTATGTTAATATTTAAGAGTAATGTTAGTGGTTAATTTTCTTTTAATATAATACTCTTAAGGAAATAATTATAGATTACCTATAGTAGTAATGTCACTATCATTAAGTTAATATTAACATTAATATTAATTGTATAAGTAGAATTAATGTTATAAGCAATACTAATATTCATAATAAAATTGTCACTGAGGAACATACTCATACTAATATTGTCATTATGAATAATTAATAATATTATAATTTACTTGATGATTTAATAGTTATGTTAATAATACCATTAAGAGGAAAATCAATTTGGGTGCTAATAGCATCAATAACAAACATATAACAATATTGGATATTAATGATGATAATGTTGAATTAATAACATCAAAGGGGGGTTTAATAACAACATCAATACTTGCTAGTGAGAACGTTGGTGAAATTGTAATGGGCACTAGAATAATTGAAATATATATATATCCTTCCATACCTTGGGGGTCATTATGGAAAATAAAATAAAATATTGGCATTACACAATATTAATTGTATTAACGATAAACTTACATTTATATTAATATAATTAATATGACTAGCATTAATGTTCATTGAATTGAAGGTCCTAATTCTACTTCAGAATAAGTGAATATTAATATATTAAGGACAATATGTTGTGCACGATTTTAACATCAACATTCAATAGGGAGGATTAGGTTTGGCACCCTCATTAACAAGTGAGTACTAAAGTAGTCATGCACGTCTAATAAAGTCTAAATTTAATAAAGTACGGTGTAATATTAATGATTATCATTTGACACTAATGATAAGCGAACAGTAACATTTTTATATAACCATAAAACTAGCACATGTGCGTTTGGCATTAATATTATAGTTAAACCTTCTAAAAAACTTGTTACGTGCCAACTCGTATAAACCTCTTCTCCTTCACCCGCCTTTGGGCAACGTGTTGGCATCCAACGTTGCCCATGCAACATTATTGGTGTGCATAGATTTGTGACCACGTGTGTATATGGTTAATAGTGCTCATTAGTTTTACACGTATAATAAAAAAAAATTGTAGCATGTGTTCATGTCCTAAGTGTTAAATTTAGGGCATGAAATTTTGGTATCAGAGCCAAGTTCCAACACTAGGAGCTCTAGGCATAACTGTGTTACAAGTATTTACGCATTCATGACATTATGCAGATGGCTAGGACGAGGATAGTTAAGGGTCATGGTCGTGGTCGTGGACATGGTGCATGAAGGGGACAAGTAGATTTATCACCAACAGGGACCCACATTTTTGAGGCAAGTCAATCAGATCCTCCACCAAACATCAACTCCAAAATCCTCCATGCCATAGAGGATTTGATTGGAGTTATTCATGCTAGGCTACCATCGGTGGTAGAGGACCATCAATGAGAGTGTTCACATAGTTTAATTTCTTTGAGTGTGTCATAGTTTAATTTCTGTTGCATATCAAATTTTGTTAGCATAACTAAACATGGCTTCTAGATTAAGAAAAGTTCTAAGCTTGACAATGCATTCATAGTTCCTAATTGACAGCAGTAGAATAATTACAATATTTTCCAACAAATTCCAACATAGGAACAAGTGTTGCATCCTCATTCCCATCTCCATCACCATATTTTTCTATAACATTGTCATACCCTTATTCATTCGCCAACAACTGTGCCAGTTCCTATACTCCAACATCTCAAGGTGAACACACAATGTCCCCTATGAAAAGAAAGTAGCCTATATCAAATGGAAATCTAACTAATGGCTGAAAAATAGTAAGTTAGTTGTAATAATAGTTTTATTGTTCTTCATTGGAAGAGGAGCTTGTGTTGGGTTTAGCAGAGGAGGCAGGTGACAAGTCTCTGGCTCTTGTGGTGGTTGAGCCCGAGAAGGTGGCCCCTTTGAATATGGTTTTAGATGTCTTTTCTCCCTCTTCCAAGGAGGATTTTGTTATGTCTGGTTCTCTTGTGGAGGGACCAGTTGTGGCCTCAGAGGTGGTGGATTTTGGGGATCCGAAGGTGGATTTTGTAGTTTCAAAGAAAGTGATGGTGCTCATCTCTTCTACCAATGATTGTAGTTCTTCTCTGGTGATGGAGGTTGGGGATCCTTTTCCCTCAGCTTCAAAAACTTAGAATAGGAAGAAACCTACTTCTCCTTTGGTGGGTATGGTATGAGAAACTATTTGAAGATGGACTGTGGTTCAGAGATGAGAGGTAGAGGAAGACCTTCGTTGCAGCAAATTCGAGAGGAGAGTAAACTTGATGTTGTTGATGGTTCATAGTTGAATCTACTTGAGATGGGCCTTAAGATATCCTCACAAAATATGTTATGAAGATCCTTTCCTAGAACAATAAGAATTAAATAATCCTCACAAACAAGATCTTCTTGCAAATATTGTGAGAGATCACCATCCTGATATCATTTTGATTCAAGAGACTAAGATGGGGGTTCAGAAGGTTGAAAAATTAAGAATAGGTTTTGCAAGGATTGTGGCTTTCAGGTGTTTGATTCTGATGGGGCCTCTGATGGTGTGACTACTTTTTGGAATCTTATGTTGGTTTTTGGTACTACTCTATTTGATTTTGATAATCATGTTGCTACTTCATTCACCAGTCCCAAAGATATGTTCTCCTAGGTGGTTTCTAACATCTATGCTCCTAATTCGAAATGTGCTCAGAAGCATTTTTGGGGGAGCTTGCATATTTTTAAATCTCAATTCTCTTTTTAGAATTGGCTGGTTATGGGGGACTTCAATACTCCGCTAAATGATTCTGATAAGTTTGGGGGTTCCCAAGTTGCAAAAGACAACCGTTTTGATCTCATGAATTTCATCAATGATAATGTGCTGTTGGATTTGGATCTGTGTGGGGCGTCCTATACCTAGTCCAATAGGCATGTGGGGGATGCTATCATTCAGGTTAAGCTAGATCAAGCTCTTATTTCACTTGATTGGTTGCATTCTTTTGCTTGCTCCCTTTTGGCCCTTACTAGACTCAACTCAGATCATTTTCCTATATCCTTGAATGTTGAGCTCTTTGGTCGTAAAAGGTCATCCCCGTTTAGATTTGAAAAGATGTGGACTAGCCATCTGGAGTTACATTCTAGAATTGCTAACTGGGAGAATATTAATGTTGATGGCTTTGCAATGTATAAATTTACTAAGAAGCTTGCTTATGTTAAGAAGAACTTAATATAGCGGAATAAATCCTCTTTTGGTAACATTTTTAAGGAGAAATCTGAGATTAAGGCTAAGTTGGATATCTTGCAATAGAGAATGCAGTCCAGTGGGAATGATAAGTTGCTTCTCCAGGAGGAAAGTATCCTTTTAGCCAGTCTACACAATATTGTGGCTAAGTAGGAGGAGTTCTGGAAGCAGAGGTCTAGAGCTATTTGGCTTTGGAGTGGGGATAAAAACTTGTTTCTTCCATCTCACGACTTTGAAGCATAGATCCTCTAATAGGATTTCCAAAATTGTTGTCGACAACACTCTTTGGAAAAGGAGGATGAAATTAGATCTACTTCTCGCTCGTTCTTTGAGGATTTGATTTTTGAGGATCGCCCTCTTGATCGTATTTGCTAGCAGGGTTTTCTTAATGTTATTCCTAACTTGGTGATAGAGGAGGAGAATAGGGGTTTGACGGGTATTCCTTCTAATGTGGAAATTAAAAAGGCTATGTTCTATTGTCTATCGGTGGAAGAACGTGCATGAGTGGCCTCTTGGTGGGTCAAGGGAGGAGCGTCAAGAGCTTGCCAATATTCTTGAAAATAGGTTTTGTAACTCTTTGGAGGACAAGGATGCTCTTGTTTGGGGTCATGATCCAAGAGGCAGGTTCTCTATTGTTGCTAGGTATCAGTTGCTGGATAAGTAGATTTATAGGAGTACAGGGGTCTCTTGGTGGAAGCATGTTTGGAATAATTTTTCCTGGCCCAAGAGTAACTTTTTCTCTTGGCTAGTGATGCAGGGTAGATGCTTGACCTGGTATAATCTGCAGAAACGGGGGTTTCATGGTCCCTCCATGTGTGTTTTATGTTCTTGTAGTGAGGAGAATGTTTCTCACCTATTTTTTTAGTGTCCCTTTGTTAGGGAGATTTGGCACTTTTGGTGGGTTATTGGAATTTACCATGCTAGCATGCTTCTTCACTGGAGTATTTTTGGCTACGGTTGGAGGATAGTGGAATTGATCTGAATCTGTGCCTTCTATTTGATTCTGCACTTCGCTCTGCTCTGCTTAATTCACTACATAACAATCCTCTTCTACACAAGCAAAATTCACTCAACTGTTCTTCTAATATCCACACACATACATCTGCTATGCCCTTCGCACACCCAACACACCTCATGCCATTACACAAAATGAATTACCCGAATTTATATATATATATATATATATATATATGTGCTAACAAAGATTTATTGCTTCATGTCAGCATCTGTGACACACTACATGCACTGAGTCAGCCACCAAGAACAAATAAATAGAAAAATCATTCTACTGGATCTCTTGTTGAGAATAGGTGTCTCAAACTCACTGGTAGAAACCTTGATGCTTTCACCAAGTAGCAAAGATTTCATAAGTGTTTTGTTTATGCCTTTACCTCTATACTGCCAGGTGATTGAAAGAGAGGAGTGGTAGCACGATTACCGCCTTGCCGCAGGAGGTCACCGGATGTGTAGCGGTAGTGCGGTGGATACCGCCATACTGTGGGTGTCTTTACACTGGGTTGCGGTGGCGCGGTTACCGCCATATCATAGGAGTTCATCGGATGTGCAATGGTAGTGCAATGTAAACCGCCATACCGTGAAGGTTTGTAAACTGTCTAGTGGTGGAGCGGTTACCACCATACCTCAGAAGCTCTCGAATAGTCTGGAGGTAGCATGGTAAACTACCACCCCGCGAGAACCTGTTGACTATGCAACGATAGTGCAGTGTAAAGTGGAGAGCACAGTTTCTTGGTTGTCTGCTGAGATGTAAGCCGTTAATTGGAGGGTGTTTCTGACTTGGGAGGAGGCCATTTGAATGACTGGGAAGTTCAACAGTTGTTCAACAGAGGAAGTTGAACTGAATCGATTGTACAAAGAATGAATCGATCATGGTTGTTGCTATATGTTGCAACGTTTGAAACTGTGAAGAGGTTCGAAGGTTTGAGAGTTCATTGATTTGGATGATTGAATGGTCTATATGCTATTTTGAAAGCATTGTAACAATGTTGTTTTGTACGAGGTTGATCAGGAAATGTTGCTACTGTAATATTGTCATCTGAAAGGAGAGTATGTAACTTGTATGTAATTCAATTATTGTAATACAAGTGATTTTCTTTGGTGGGTTTTTCTCCCGTAAGGGTTTTCCCACGTAAATCTGGTGTCAATTGTGTTTGAGTTTATTTCTCTATTCTGTTAATTCCTTCATGTGAATCTTAACGAATTGTAATTGTAAAATTTAAAGTCATATCTGCATTCTTCATTGAGTTTTGACATTAGGAAAGCTTGTTCCACATTCGTAGTCTTTCCTTACAAGTGGTATCATAGCCTGGACAATTGTGCTATCCTTGTGGGTAGGTTGGGTTTTTTGTGTCAATTTTGTTCAGTGGGAGTCTTGTAGAAGTCTGGTAATTTAAATTACAGATTAAGATGATAAGAACATCAGGAAGGATTGAAATTGAGAAATTCAATGGCAACAATTTTGAGTTGTGGAAACTCAAAATGGAAGACCTATTGGTGGATCGAGATCTTTGGGTTGTTGTGTCTGGAATGAAACCTTCTAGCATGAAGCAAGAAGATTAGGACCTCACAGATAGAAAAGCAAAAGGGTTGATAAGACTCTATTTGGCGGACTCTATTCTCCTGAACGTTCATGAAGAGAAGACTGTATCTTCTTTGTGGAAGAAGATTGAAGATATTTATCAGGGTAAATCCTTAGTGAATAAATTGTTCTTAAGGAAGAAGTTATACTCTTTGAAAATGGAGGAAGGGGCGTCTGTGGCTGATCATCTGAATACGTTTAACACACTGATTACTCAATTAACATTTGTGAGCGTAAAAATTGATGAGGAAGATCGTTGTATGCTATTGTTATGTTCTTTGTCAGATTCTTGGGATCACTTGGTGATGGTGATTGGGAGCACGACAACCACTTTCAAGATGGAAGATGTGGTTGCTTCTTTGTTGTCTAAAGAAATGAGAAGGAAATCTTCTGAGATGGCGAAGGAGGCTCTTACTGTTAGAGGCAGATCGAAAGCAAAAGGCAAGAAGAAGGACAAGAAGTCCAAATCAAAATCTGAAGGGAGATAAAAGTCTCTTGGTAAGAAGTCCAAGGTGAATTATTGGAATTGTGGGAAACATGGTCATGTCCGAAAGGATTGCAAAGAGGAGAAAAAGAAGAAGAAGAACTCTTCCAACAATGATTCTTCTCAGAGCGATGCAGATGCCTTCATTGCAACTTTGGCAACATAGGCATCAGATGATGTCTAGATAATTGATTCTAGAGCATCTTTCCACATGACATCTCATAGAGATTGGTTCACAAAGTATGAAAAATAGGATGGTGGAAAGGTGTACTTGGCAAGCGATTCATCTCTGGATATTGTTGGTTGTGGAAGAGTCAGAATTCAGTTTCCTGATGGTAGAATTAAGGGAATTGATGGCGTAATGCACATACCAGGTCTGGCTCAGAATTTACTTTCTATAAGTAAGCTAAATGATGTTGGAGTGAAAGTATCGTTCTCTAGCAATGGCTGTAAAATGACTAGAGGCTCTATGGTGTTCGCTAGGGGTGCCCGTATAGGTACTCTGTATAAGTTGGACACACTTGTTCAATGTAACAGTCTCTGTAAAGTCACAAAAGTTTGTTCATATAAAGGAGACTGAAGTCCCTGAAGGGGCTAATTCTTTGGAAGTTAAACTTCCTGTAGAGAAGACTATGCTCTGGCATCAAAGGCTAGGTCATATTGGTGAGAAAGGCTTAAAAACCTTGAAAAATAAAAACCTGGTTGAGGGGCTTGATGATTGTAATCTGGAATTTGAATTTTGTGAACATTGTATATATGGAAAACATCATCGTGTTTCTTTTTATTCTAGTCCTCATAAATCTTCTGGTGTTCTGGATTATATTCACTCTGATGTTTTTTATCTAGTGAATGTTCCTTCGTTGTTGAATTCAAAATATTATGTATCGTTCATTGATGATTATTTGAGAAGGGAATTTGTATATTTTCTAAAAAGTAAATCAGAAGTGTTCAGTCGGTTTAAAGAGTTTAAGAACTTGGTTGAAAATCAGATTGATAAGAAAATCAAATGCTTGAGGAAAAATAACGGTGGTGATTTTTGTTCTGCAGAATTTGAAAGGTATTGCAAAGACCATGGAATTAAGAGGAATAAAACAACACCTTACACTCCGCAACAAAATGGAGTTGCTGAAAGGTTGAACATGACGCTGATGGAGAAGGCAAGAATTATGTTGAGCAATGTTGGTCTGGAGTAGAGGTTCTAGGCTGAGGCTATGGCTACAACATGTTACTTGGTAAATCAATCTCCTTCTTCGACACTTGTTGATAAAATTCCTATGGAAGCTTGGTCTGGTAAGAAGCCCTCTCTGAGACATGTTCATGTCTTTGGCTACAAAGCATATGTTTATGTGCCAGATGTGAAGAGATATAAAATGGAGAAATTTTTTGTTAAGTGTATCTTCATTGGCTACGACATTGGTGTGAAAGGATACAAGCTTTGGAGTCCTGTGACTGAAAAGGTTGTATACAACAGAAGCGTAATCTTTTGAGAGCTAAAACCTTCTTCAGTGGAACTGCAGTTAGAGGTGAGAGAAAATAAAGAGGAGAATGATGTTATTGAAATACCTCTTACCCCATAAAAAGAGGAACAACACAATGATAGTGTACCTGAAACTGAGGAGAGTTCGAGCAGCTCTGAAAGTTTTGAAGAAGAATCACAACCTCAGCCTCAGCCTGTGAGGAGGTGTACACGTGAGAAGAAGCAACCTGAGAGGTATGGATTCTCTATGTTGGATTTTGGTTGTGCCTATGCTTTGATTACTAATATTGATGAGCCTAGGACTATAAAAGAGGCAGTTGAAATGATTGATTCAGATTCCTGGTTGGAAGCCATGAATGAAGAAATGGCATAGTTAAAGAAGAATGATACTTGGGATCTAGTTCCATTTCCTGAAGGTAGAAAGCCTGTGGGTTGTAAATGGGTTTTTTTAAAAAAAATTGGTCTAGATGGTAGTTTTGAAAAGTACAAAGCGAGGTTGGTTGCAAAGGGTTATTCCCAGGTAGAGGGAATTGATTATGGGGAAATGTTTTCTCCCGTAGAAAAGCTTACATCTATCATATTTCTTTTGTCAATTGCAACAACTTATGACTTGGAGATTGAACAAATGGATGTGAAGACAACTTTTCTTCATGGCAATCTTGAAGAAGAAATTTATATGTCCCAGCCTAAGCACTATTTATTAAAAGGTAAAGAGAATATGGTTTTCAAGTTAAAGAAATCTCTGTATGGTTTAAAACAGTTTCCTAGAATGTGGTACCAGAAATTTGACATGTTTGTTTTGTCATTGGGTTTTGTAAGATCAAAATAAGATCATTGTGTATACTTCAAGACTGAAAATGATCGAGTTCTTGTTATTGCACTCTATGTTGATGATATGTTGTTCATAGGGAATAGTAAGTTTATGATTTCTGATATAAAAACTTAGTTGTCTACAAAGTTCAAAATGAAAGATCTTGGTGCAGCTAGGTATATTATGAGATAAAGGACATGACCAGAGTGCCTTATGATAGTGTAGCTGGTAGTTTAATGTATGCAATGGTCTATACAAGGCCAAACATTGCCCAAGCAGTGGGAGTACTTATTTGATTTATGGCTAGTCCTAGAAGGACACATTGGGATGTTGTGAAAAGAGTGTTTAGATATCTGAAGGGCACTTCAGAATATGATTTGTGTTACCATGGTAATTCGGTTGAATCACAGAGGACTCTTAAAATTCACAGGTATGTGGATTCTAATTGGGCAGGGGACATTGACAGCAGAAGATCCACCAGTGGATATTATTTCATGATGAATGGTGGTGCAGTTAGTTGGATGAGTAAGCAACAAGCTGTAGTCACTTTATCTACTATAGAGGCTGAGTACATGGCAACAACTCACGCCTGTAAGGAAGACATTTGGCTTAGGAGATTGTGTTATGATATTGATTCTAATGCAGGGAAGATTATTATTTGTTGTGACAGTCAGAGTGCCATTTGTCTAGCAAAAAATCCTACTTTCCATGCCAGGACGAAACATATTGATGTGCAGTATCATTTTGTACAAGATATGGTGGAGGATGGAAAGGTTTGTTTGGAAAAGGTGGATACCCTGAAGAATGTTGTTGATTCTTTGACAAAGCCAGTGAACACAGATAAGTTCAGATGGTGTGCAAATTCGATGGGACTTGGGGTCCATAATATTCAATGACTTCAAGTATTGAAAAGGGTTTAGTGAGTTCTTCATCAAGTGGGAGATTGTTGAGAGTAGGTGTCTCAAATTCACTGGTAGAAACCCTAATACTTTCACCAAGCAACACATATTTCATAAGTTTTTTTTGTTTATGCCTTTACCTCTATACGCCAGTTGATTGTAAGAGAGGAGCGGTAGCGCAGTTACCGCCATGCCGCAGGAGTTCACCAGATGTGTAACGGTAGTGTGGTGGATATCGCCATACGGCGAGTGTCTTTACACTGGGCTGCATTGGCGCAATTATCGCCATACCGTAGGAGTTCACCGGATGTGCAGCGATAGTGTGGTGTAAACCACCATACCATGGAGGTTTGTAAACTATCTAGCGGTAGAGCGGTTACCGCCATACCTCGGAAGCTCTTGACTAGTCTGGAGGTAGCACGGTAAACCGCCACCCCGTGGGAACCTGTTGATTATGTAGCGGTAGTGTGGTGTAAAGTGGAGAACATGGTTTCTTGGTTGTTTGCTGAGATGTAAGCCGTTAATTGGAGGGTGTTGTTGACTTGGGAGGAGGCCGTTTGAATGCCTGGGAAGTTGGATGGTTGTTCAAAAAAGGAAGTTGAACTGAATCGATTGTACAGAGAATAAATTGATCATGGTTGTTGTTATATGTTGCAACGTTTGAAACTGTGAAGAGGTTCAAAGGTTTGGGAGTTTATTGATTTGGATGATCGAATGGTCTATATGCTATTTTGAAAGCATTGTAACAGTGTTGTTCTGTACGAGGTTGATTAGGAAATGTTGCTGCTATAATATTGTCATCTGAAAGGAGAGTCTGTAACTTGTATGTAATTCAATTACTGTAATACAAGTGATTTTCTTTGATGTGGTGGGTTTTTCTCCTGTAAGGGTTTTCCCACGTAAATCTGGTGTCAATTGTGTTTGAGTTTATTTCTCTATTCTGTTAATTCCTTCATGTGCATCTTAATGAATTGTAATTGTAAAATTTAAAGTCATATCTTCATTCTTCTCTGAGTTTTGACATTAGGAAAGCTTGTTTCACATCCGTAGTCTTTCCTTACATCTCTTAATTCATAACTGATTAAGGTGACACCACAAAACTTGACAATAAGATAATATAGATGCCTAAAAGACTTCTCTGTGATCCACAACTCAAGATGATAATCCAATGAAGCATACAGATCAACATATTGACTGGATACCTTGTTCTTCACTCAGCCTGTTAGTATGAACAAATTCTGATCTGCAGACTGGAATAATGACTTAGGTTGCCATCAATGACAACACTAGAAGCCATATGCCAACAAATATTTGGTAGTACTTGAAGCCAAGAGATTATTCAATAATAGTGGAGCATATTTTATTATAATTTTTATAATATTTAATTGGGGTTAATATTATTATTTCTTATAGGTGAACTACCATTAAAGAAGTCGTGGTCTATCATATATAATATAACAAGAACCCTTTTTAACAATATAGGGTACTATATATACATACTAATGAAGATCTCCATTTAGCTAACAAGTCAATCCACAAGCCACAAATCACAAGTTCAAATTTAAAATTAAAATTAAAATTAAAACATATCCCTTGTTATCTTAATATTATTATTTCTTATAGGTGAACTACCATCAAAGAAGTCGTGGTCTATCATATATAATATAACAAGAACCGTTTTTAACAATATAGGGTACCATATATATATATGGAGATCTCCATTTAGCTAACAAGTCAATCCACAAGCCACAAATCACAAGTTCAAAATTAAAATTAAAATTAAAATTAAAACATATCCCTTGCTATCTATGATATAATAAATTATAAATAAATATATGTATAATAAAATGTTATATTTAGATTCAACTGATATAGTAATATATTATATACTAATATATTATAATAATCTATTATTATAATATATATCATATATAATAATAATGCACTATCTGATTCTTGCAGTGTAAAAAAACATATATAACTTATATATATCTCCACTGGATTTTTATTTCCCTAATAACATCTTTCTCAAATAATATATAATTTGGTAACTTCAATAGTTGGAATTTCTTATAGGTAACTCTTAGAAGCTTACCTCAAAATTTGTTGGCAACTCTAATCCTTATTAAACCACTATAGGGTTAATATTGAACTATATAGAAGCTTACCTCAAAATTTGTTGGCAACTCATACTTGAGGGTATCTACTTGATCATATCTTTTATTTTTTTTTGGTATCTTCTTGTACTCATACTCATACTCATCTCCATAAAGTTTTTCTCCATCCTTCTGATCTTCTTCATCATTGCTTGTGGGATGAAGAATATTCATCTCTTTTTTAAGAGAAAAAGGTAGGCGGGGAACCCTGCTCTTTTTGGAATCCCCATTCTTATTCTTATTTGTTTTCGCCTTGGACAGAGGATGAGGCAAAATGTCATAACCCAATTTTATGACATATTATTATATTATGGTAAATTGAATTATTGAAGAAATTCAATATATATTAAATTGAAATTTTTGAATTTTTGAAAAATTGAATGAAAGAAGTTGACTAATGTTGACTTATGAACTTTCGGAAATTATTTTATATGTTTTCAAGAATTGAATGTTACTAAAAAATTTGCAAGTGCAAGTGTGTGCAGTTGTAGGGTGACAAGTTGAAGGAAACGAACATGGTTGAAGCAGGACTATTTAGTCAGATCGAATGGTAAGCCAGTTGGAATTTGGGTGCACACACCACAAATGGCATGATGATTTGCATTTGAACTATTTTTACATATATAGAAGAATGTAATTTCATGACTTGAATTGTTTCAATTAATGGAAATGAATGACTTGTAGATTAAATTGTCTACTCAAACTCTGTGTTTTGAAGAAAATGAAAGTAAGTATTTAAAAGAATGATTAACAAGAAAAAGAGATTTTCATTATGTGAAAAAAAATTCTTTTAGTTTACGTATATGGAAGCTCGAGATGAGATTAAAAGTTCTTTTCTTAATTCAAATGATAGCATAATGGAACTTATAAGCCATTCCAAAACAAACAACTTATACATGAATGCATATATAAATATATAAACATATATATATATATATACACACATGTATGTAAATAAAATTTGAATACATACATACATACATACATACATGTACATATATATATATATACATACATATATATATATATAGATATACATACATATATATATATACACATTATTTGAATACATGGTAAGTATAAGTGAAATTGATAAATACATATAGATGTATATATATATATATATATATATATATATATATATATATACACATACATATACATATATACGAACATATAATTATATTTAAAATCCATATTGAATTCAAATTCAATAACCAATACATTTATATCGGATTGTGTGGGAAATCAAGTAAAAATCTAGAAGATGCCCCACTAAGGACGTGGCTTGCCAGAATATTATGGTTATACTCAAAATAGAGTCTAACAACAATGACAGGGAAACCATAATGGTAATGCCCGACTGCATGCAAAGAAAAAGGCATTGTTTACATTTTGGAATGCACAGTGGGAGTTGGGAAAAAGAATCAACCAACAACAAAGGAAAAAGAAGAGAAGAGGTCATGGTGATAGAAAAATCATAGAAAAGCTCATCCAAAATCTCGATTATTGAGGTAAATCGGTTTCCTTAGAAACAAGAACGAATTCATTGTCATTTTCACATATTAAGCTAGTGATAGTCACTACATTTTTATGTAAACCTGATAGCTCTAAAAACATGCATTTTCTTTGCCTGTATGTTATGGCTTTGAGTTGAAAAAAGTCTCTTATCGACCACCTTCTGGGGGTTGCATGGCCTACGACCTACTTGCATTAAAAGTATTTAGGTGGGAGCCTTATTGGCTAAGCTTTTAGAGCTAGATCGAGGCATGGAATCCTTGATGTTGCGACCGATATGTAAGTTCACACAAAATGCTAGCCTTGACAAGGCTATCAAAATCTTAGTCCGACCCAAAAATGTATTTATTTGTGCTTTATTTTTGTAGTGGTTTGAATGCCAAACCTATGGGAAGAAGAATAATCCTTTGTGATTTTATTTAAATGCATCAACTATGTTTATTTCAAATGAATCACCCTCCATTATCGGCTAGGCCGATAATGGTACGAGGAAGAGAGTTCTAGCTGAAAATGTAAAACAATATTTGCTCAATGGGGTCACTCTCGATCGGAGGAAGTGATGGAATGTATAAGTTTTGGTTTCATTTAAACCATGTAAGAATCAGTCTTCATGATCGATAAGCTGTTTTTCGTTAGGTAAGAAAAAGGTATAAGTCTGCATGTTGAAATATGTATAAGGCATAAACCTAACAAGTCTTTATGTGAAAGCTTGAATACGGCCTATCATTGGTATGAAAAGAATAAACCAATCACGTAAGGGGCAGACACTCCTAGAGCGAACAATGCATGCTTGTTAATGGCCTTTAGAGGTACAGGTTAAGTTAGGAAACCTGTGTTAACTTTGAATAAGTCCCTTGACCACATGGTTTCCTAGTTTCAATTCGACAAGTATGTCAAATCAATTTCATTATACTTCTTAAATAATTGCTCATGAATTTTTTTTATATCATTGATGTTATCTAGTGTTGAAAAATGGATATTTTGTTAGCCTAATTTGTTAGAGGGAAAATTAAATGGCTTGCTTGAAAATGATAGACGAGACAACTGTAGATAATATTTTTACTGACAAATCAACACTGTTCATTCTCTGTTCATTGAGATAAAGCTATGTTTTGTTTTTAAACAATGAATATTAATTTGTAATGTTATTATTTAGTAACAAACAACTTGAAACAACTTTAAGTAGTTGTAAACAATGAATGTTCAGTTGGAAAATGACATGGTTTGTCATAAAATGTAACTGTTCGACCGAAAATAGTATTGTAAATATGTAAACACCTTGTCTTATAACTGTTTAGTAAGAAACAATACATGTTCTATTTAAACAATGAATGTTCATAAGTAAACAACTTGTCTTATATTTTTTTAGTAGGAAACAATACTTGTTCTGTTTAAACAATGAATGTTCATATGTAAACAACAATGTTAGAGTATCACAGTTGTGAGAATGCAATAACAATATGTGTGAAACTATTAACTTAGACTTGATCTATTTTTTATCTTAACAAAATAAATGTGAGATGGAATACCATTTATGATTGCAATATGATTTAATGATTTATTTTAGAATGTATGCAAAAATCTAAAACTTAAGTAGGCACATATATGTGTATGCACATAGACTTTTTCTATGTACATACACATACTTGTGACATACCTTCTTTTGTTCTTAGTACATTTTAAAGTGTAAAATGCTTATGATGAAAAGTATATAATAGTCATAAGAATGATATGAATGATTGCTGAATTACTCTATTCACTCATAAATCTGATTTTTGTTTAGAGAGTAAATTAGAATCTGATTCTTCTATTGAAAATATGTGTGAAAGAATATTTTAAATGGAACAGTGATACCCTAGTTGACTAGAGCACCTCACGGTAGATGCTGCTAGAGGGTAGATAGCTATTATGTGATGTTTAGTAGAAATTTACCTTCTGGGACAGGTGCTGAAATGGAGTTCATAGAGTATAGGTTTTCTTTACTAGAACCTATTGTTTGTTGTTGTTGCAACACATTTATTATGCTTGGCCAAGAAATTTTCTTCATTATGTATATATGAACTCTATGAATTCACTCTCTGCCATTCCTAGCATAGATCTTGCATTTTATTTTCTAACTTGTAGAAAGAAACTACATGTTGATGTATGGGCATGCACCAGATTCCACCTTGCAGATTGTTCTTTTACTAAACTTTCCGTGCAGGGTCGGGCATTCTTCAAGTTGAAAGAATACCAAGGAAGTGTAAGCTTCATGGTTGGATGGAAAAGCACTTCGACCATGTTCTCGTCCACCAGTGGATGCGAGAGTCAAAGAAAAACCTTAGTTGTTCACAAGACTATTCTAGTCTACGATGTAACTTGATATAATACATTCTTATATTTGATGAAAAGTGTACAATGCAATGACTTTGTGGCCTTAGGAGCCAAGTCAAAGCTGATATTGTAATTTGACTTTTGAAGTGAATATATGAATCTTTGACTCATTTTAAATGGAAATGTGTAGATATGATTGACTTTAGACACTAGTTATGTCTTTTTAAATTGGAGTATATTCATATGTCATTTATAATAATATTAATTAAGTAATAATTTTGAATAGGTTATTACATTTGGTATCAGAGCTTAGGGTTAAACTCTAGGCCTTTGAGTCTACCATAGTTGACTAGGGTAGTTGACTCTTGACCCAAAATTTGGATGTCTTTAGAATTGTTTGAACTTGAATTGAATGCAGGAATTGGAAGGTCAAAGGCAGGACAAAGGAAAGGGAAAACTATTAGAACCTCACATAAGAATGACGTAAAGAAAGGAAAAACCAAGATGGAAGTTCAATCAAGAATTCCAGATGAAAAAACTCTAGCTCAAGTTCTTACAGGACTCAAGCTAGAGAGAGGCATGAAGATTGAGAAGCGAACACCTAAGATAAAAAATCCTTCCGCAATCTGAGACTGGCCTCTAGGGTGTGGACCTAATGCAACCTTGTTGACTAAAGAGGAAAAGGAGAGCCTACATGCTCAACCATCCTCTTCTGTAAAGTTTGATGTAAACTCAGACGAGGACCCAGAGGAATGTCCTCTTTTTGATGCTGAGAAATCAGAATGATGTAACTCGAAGCCTATTGTAAATAAGGTTCTATTGACTCACCCTAATCTAAATAAAATCATATGATATTTTTTTGGTGTGTTCAATGAAGGACTCTAAAATGTGTGTATTATGCATGAATGTGTATATCTTCTAGAATGAGGGATGCATGCATATGAGAAATTATGTGATGTAGTTTAAGAACGTTTATTCATAGAACCTTGTGTTGAGATATGACAAATGTGAATGTGATTTAGGATAAATGTGGGACATCATGGTGACCACCAGGCAAGATGAGGGTGGTAGTGGTTCTAATGATAGACCTAGCAAGAGGCTAGAGAAAATTCTAGAGCTTTTGAATCGGCAAGAGTCTCACATGGATCATATAGAGCAAGAAGTTTGAGTGGCACGCGAGGACCAGGACTGCAAGAATGCATAAGACAATTAAGGAGATGGTGGTCCAGGAGCAGGTCCACAACGATGAATTGAGGAAGAGCTTGGGAAAGACCTCAATAGAGTAGCACCACCCAAGTTCGATGGTAAGGCTATCAGAATAGGAGTTGAGGCTTGGATATAGAAATGGAAAAATACTTTGGGCTCCATAACCTTTCTAAATAGACTAAGGTGACATGGGCTACATATCAACTCTTAGGTGAAGCAGTGACTTGGTGGGATAACGAGAAATTAGAATGAAACCTATAGCCTGCTGAGATCACTTGGGGACTCTTCCTCCAAGCTTTAAGGAAGAGATGGTTACTGCAACTTTTCTTTGACAATAAAGTGATGGAATTTCAAAACTTAACCCAAGGAAACATGACCATGATTTAGTATTGGGAAAAGTTCACCAACCTATTGAAGTATGTACCCTAGTATTAGGGAGATGAACAGTTTTGTATCTAAAAATTTATAATGGGACTCAGACCCCATATAGGAGCCGAAGTGGATATGCACGAACATCAAACCATGAATGAAGTCTTCCAAAAGGCCACCAAGCAGGAACAAAAGCTGCAACAACTATCCAATCTTCACAACGATTCAAGTTCTAAGTCTTGATATGGTAAAAAGAAATTTCATAAGGGAGACAAGAGCCATCAGATCTGTAATCTCAAGAGGGGAAGTGAATCATAGGAAAAGGGTGAAGATGGTAATAGTTGAAAGAATAAGAAAGTAAACAAAGGCAAGGGTAAGAATGACCATAAGCAGAAGGGCTTTAGAGAGGACAAGTCAGGAGGTCACAAAGGGCCTCAAGATGGATGCTATACTTGTGGAGGAAACCATTATGCCTCAAATTTTCCTCAGCAGTCCAAGTCATGAAAGGAAGGAAGCTACCAATAGACTTACTGGATCCACGCTGTAGTGGATAAAAGACATGCAGAATATCAGTCTTCACCAATTCAGCTAATGGGTAAGCTCTATGGTCAATCTATCTCTATCTTAATTGATACTGGAGCTATTGAGTGTTTCATAGATCCTAGAATAATATCTAATATACCCATTAGACCTGGATACATGGAAAATTCATGGACAATCCAACATGGAAATCAAGTAGAGAGGAGGGTAGATACCTATCTCTTTTGCAGTGAGTTAGAGCTTCCAACCTTTCAAACTTAGGTCAAACTGTATGTGGCACCCTTAGGCTCATATGATGTAATTTTGGGAATAAATTGGTTAATTGAGCATAAGGATTTAGTGAACTATTAGGATAAGGTGGAAAATTGTCTCGATGATTATGGAAACCTAGTCGAGGTTTGTGGAATGCAAAGACCCTTAAAGATTAGATAGATTTTTGCTATGCAACTTAAGAAGGCTTGTTGAAAGGGGTGCACAATTTATGTAGTACATGTTAGTAATCTTGAAAACAAGGAGCCATATTTAGATGACTATCCTATTCTTAAGGAGTTCCAATATGTATTCTCTGAAGAACTTACGGAGTTTCCTTCGAAGCGAGAAATTCAATTTTTCTATCGACCTAGTTCTAGGAGTTAAGCCTCAATCCAAGGCACCTTATCGGATGACCACCACAAAACTCTATGAGTTAAAGGCCTAGCTAATGGAATTGCTAGATAAGGGACTTATAAGACCTAGTGTGTCTCCATGGGGAGCGCCGGTTATTTTTGTGAAAAAGAAGGATGGAAATTTATGTCTATGTATAGATTATCGGATGTTGAACAAGGTTACCATCAAGAATCGGTATCCACTCTCGAGGATTGATGAGTTTTTTGACTAGATGAAAGGAGTAACGGTGTTCTCCAAAATTGATCTCAGGTCAGGGTACCATTAGTTGAGAATTAAGGAAGAAGACATCCCGAAGACTACATTTAGAACTCGATATGGACATTGCGAGTTCACAGTGGTACCTTTTTGGTTTAACTAATGCACTAGTAGCCTTTATGAACCTCATGAATAGTGTATTTATAGATTGCTTGGATGAATTTGTTTTGATTTTCATTGATGATATTCTGGTCTACTCAAATACTATTGAAGAGCATGATAGAAATTTGAGAATAGTTTTTCAGTGATTGAGAGAAAGGAAACTCTTTGGGAAGTTGTCCAAGTGTTCATTTTATCAGGACAAAGTGCACTATTTGGGCCATATCATTTCAGTTGAAGGAGTCTCCGTAGACCCCGAGAAGATCAAGGCAATCATAGAATGCCCAGTGCCTCAGAATGTGTCAGAAGTCTATAGATTCATGGGCCTCGCAAGATACTATAGGAAGTTTGTGCCAGGGTTCTTCCAGACTGTATCTCCTATTACCTCACTCCAAAGGAAGGGAACAAGGTTTGAATGGATTGAAAAATGCGAGCAGGCATTCCAACTCTTGAAGGAGAGGCTCACGAAAACACTAGTGCGGACCATCCCCGATCCTAATGGGAGATTCACAATAATCACAAATGCTTCAGGAGAGATATTGGGAGTGGTATTAATGTAAGACAAACAAGTGGTAACATATGAATCAAGGAATCTCAAGTAGCACGAAGTGAACTGCGCACCTCATGATTTAGAATTGGCAGCCATAGTTCATACCTTACATATGTGGAGGCATTATCTTCTGGGAAAGCCATTTGAACTCAAGACAAACCACGTAGGATTGAGATACATATTTACCCAGCCAAACCTTGCATGACAGAGAAAGTGGTTAGAATTCCTTAGCGAGTATGACTTTGGAATTGAATATATAAAGGAAAAAGAGAACAGAGTGGTTGACACTCTTAGTAGATGAAGACATATGGTAGCCATGATCTCGACAAGGTATAACTTGAGTCAAAAAGTGATTCTGAATCTACCAAGGGATGACCACTATGAGATAGTGAAGAGGGCCCTAGCAGTAAATCCTTTAGATCATCGGTTCGATGGGTATGAGATCGAACCAGATGGTATTTTGAGATATCAGAGAAGGATGTATATTCCTAACTCTAGAGAGCCAAGGAAGTTGGTTTTAGAAGAAGTTCAAAATGAACCTTATTTAGGACACCCCAGAGTATCCAAGATAATCGCAGAGTTGAAGACTCTATATTTTTGGCTTAAACTCAAGAAGGATGTAGTGGAGTATGTAGTCAGATGCTTAGAGTGCTAGTGAGTCAAGGCTGAGCATGCACATCCACTTGGGATATTGTATCCTCATGACATACCTGAGTATAAATGGTAGGCGATTAGTATGGATTTTGTACAAGGGTTGTTGTTGAGCAAGAACAAGCATGATGTTATCTTGGTCGTGATTGATAAGTTGGCCAAGGTTGAACACTTCATTCCAGGAAACCTTAAGGATGGATCATTGACCTTGGCTAAGAAATTTGTCTAGGAGATCTTTCGCTTACATGGAGTGCCAAAAACTATCATTTTTGATAGGGACACATGAATGACCTCAAGGTATTGGACAACCTTGAATGCTACATTGGGGACCAAATTGAATTTCAACTCAACTTATCATCCTTAGATTGACGGTCAAACAGAGAGGGTGAATCAGGTAGTTGAAGACCTCCTTCGAATGTATTGTATGGACCAACAGTATAGGTGGGAAGAATATTTTCCTTTCGTAGAGTTTGATTACAACAACTCCTATCATACATCCTTAGGCATGGTACCATTTGAAGCCTTGTATGGGCGGAAGTGTTGTACCCCCATCAGTTGGGATAAACTGGAGGACAGGATCATAGTAGGACCTAAAATGCTTAAGGAAATGGAAGAACAAATGAGGGTCATTAAGAGTAGATTAAAAGAGGCAACATATTGACAGAAGAGTTATGCAGATAAGAACAAAACTCTTAGACAATTTGCAATAGGGGATAAAGTTTTCTTGAGAGTTAAACCTCATAAATGTTCTATTGCTTTTGGAAAGTCTTCCAAGTTGGCCCCAAGATATGTGGGACCGTTTGAATTATTGGAAGTGATTAACCCAATTGCTTATAGACTAGCTCTACCACCTGCTCTGGCTCTACTACATAATGTGTTTCATGTTTCCTTGCTTAAGCCATATCATCCTGATGTGACTCATGTGCTTGATTGGCAATCTTTGCAGGTACAAGATCCAGGAGCCCATTAAAATCATGGATAGACGCAACATTAAGTTGTGAAGAAAATATATTGCTCAGTTTAAGGTCCAAAGGGACCAATACTCAGAGGACAGTGCTACTTGGGAGGATGTGGAAGAAATAGAACGCTCCTTTCCACGTCTACTTTCTTGAAAAAGAAACTCAATAATTTTGTTTGAAATTTTTGGATTGAGATTCTATGATATTTCATACTTTAAAATTTTGATGTTGGAATAGAAATATATATTTTGATGTGATGTTGAAATAGACATATATTTTGATGAGATGATGAAATAGACATATATATTTTGATGAGATATTTCTTCACCATTTTTTTCCTTTTACAGGTGGAGTTCGTCCTTTCATGATTTTAGTCATGGTTTAAGACAAATAAACCCTAGTATGTGCAATTTCTCCTACCAAACACTAGATTAACTTGGTATTTATCAAGAGGGTAGTGAAAAAAATCCCCTCTGAGCAATCAATTACTCATACCAACTAAGGAACAATCAATGACAATTATAAAATATGATTTTTTCCCATTTGATCTATGTTTCATGTATAAATTTTGAGCTTGATAAGGGAGAGATGATGTCCCCGCAGATTAGGGTTTTATCGTCGAGTTTATTACCCTGTCATGTAAGGGGAGATTCTGAATTCATGGTTTTTCGTTTGGAAGGTTATAAATCAAATTTCCTTTAAACCAAATTGAAGTCAGCTACTTATAGTTTGGTTTTTGTTTTGATCCCATATCCCACCTCTCGTGGATTTGATTCATGAGAGTTTTAGTTGGGTAAAGTGAATACTTATATAACAAGGTTGCATTGGTGTGAATTTATTTTTAAATGGTTTATGACAATTTTATTTTTGTAGTTTTGTTTTATTTTATTTTTTATGGTGATGAGGAAAGATGAATGGAATGTTGTTGTCAAATATGAAAACCCTTTAATCACTTATGTATAACTATTTTTTGTCTTTTTTATGAACAATTATTTTCTTTTGTATGGGAAGACCTATTAATAGGAAACACTTTGTTTCTTGAATAAAATGTCTATTATTTCTAGGTTAAGATTTAATTAGGCTAAAATTTTGAGTTCAATTATGGTACAGGTTAAGGTTCAATTAAAGTTACAATTTAATTAGGGTTCAAAGTTAAGGTTAGAGTTCAATTAGGGTTAGGGTTCAATAAATGGTCAATTAGAATTAGGGTTAGGGTTAGGAATTCACTTGGGATAGGATTACAATTACATTAGGGTTAGGGTTCAATTTGGGTTATGGTTTAATAAGGATTAGAGTTTAATTAGGTTAAAAGTTTGAGTTCAATTAGGGTTATTATTCACTTGGATTAGGGTTAAGGTTAGGATTGGGGGTTAGGGTTAGGACTGAGGATCAAATAGGGTTAGGGTAAGGGTAAGGATTAAAGTTTAATAGGGGTGTGATTTAATTGAAGTTCAATTAGGGTTATTATTAGGATTACGATCAAGGTTCAATTAAGGTTATAATTTATTTAGGATTCAAAGTTAATGTTATAGTTCAATTAGGGTTAGGGTTCAATCAAGGTTCAATTTGGATGAAGGTTAAATAAGTTAGGTTTAAGATTAAATTACATTGGAGATCTTAAGGTTTATACCTATATCAAGTTTGATATAGGTACATAAAGTCAACCAAACTATATTATATTATCCAAAGGTTGTAGCTACCTCTCATTGTAAGATGAATATATTTATATAGGGTACCTAAATAAATACATAGAACTTTTTAAAAATCATATAAGGACTATTATAGGGTTAAAATCACTGTAACTTAAGTCCTATATTAAGTCACTTATTATAATTTAATATAACTAATAACATTATACTCTCATAGTTATTTGATTCTTGTATAACCCTTATATCCTAACTATGATATAAGAATATCATATTAATATTATATTTATTAGGTCTCTATAATATTAGTGATATATAAATTAATAATTATTTAGTTAATATGACCCTAATTATTAGTTTGTATTAAGTTATGATTTATCGTGAAGTTATATTAAGTTATTAATAATATTTTTAACTTATTATATGGTTCTATTATTAAGGTTATCCTTCATCACAAGTTTTTATATTATTTTAATAGATTATATGGTATAAAAAATCATGATATATTAGCTATATTATATATTTCCTACAATAATAAATTAATTAAATATTGTGGGTTAATTATAGCTATATTATTTTAATTTCAAGCTAAATTATAAATAAATATATGTATAATAAACTCATCTATATTATAGTTATATAGGATTAATGGGATAGGATTATAGTAACCCCTATAATACTTCATATAGTGGATTAATAATAGGTAATGATTCATATAGATTCATGGTATTAGATTTGCTATTAATGGGGTTATATAAGACTGTTAGATATTGATTATAGTCTGAATAACTAAGGACTATTATAGTAACTTAATATTATTCTTGATATGTAAAGATTAATCTATATAGATCTAGTTAGATATACATTACCACAACCAATGATCTAATGAGTTGAGTTATCACCTAAGAAGACATTACCTCTATTATCTCATATTTAGAAAACTATTCCTTATGAGGAATCACATGAAAAGATGCACCCAAATAAGTCAACCATGTGTCATGGTATGAATGTGTACTAGATGATTCCAAAGTTAACACCACGACTTCATAATAACCATATTAGTATATTATAACCTATAGTTATTGATGTAGGAGCATCCAACGGTGTAGGGCAATCTTGCATCACCCAAAAAAATTGTTTTCTTTATTTTCTTTAGTTGTTTTGAGCTCCATGATGGCACTTAGGGGATATAAGACTGTCAAGCGTCAAAAATAGTGAAAAACAAGCACTTACTATTTTTAGTAAGTTGGCATAAACAGGCTCATATGGATGTGAAAATTTACCCCAAGGAGTAGAGTTGAAAAAAATTTCCGGTCGCGAAAGAATCACCTCAATACCCTACACGGTTTGGGAGAAATTAAAGTTTCCATCCCAGGAAATTTCTCCAATGCAGCTTCAAATTCAGATATAAAACTTTAGAGGCCCCGAAACAACTCAAAAGGTGGCCAAACCGACCTATAATAGGTTTGTATGTTGTAGAGTTCATAGAGAGCTCTCCAACGATATGCAATGATAGCAAATTAGACACTCGGATCAAAAGTTACGGCCCCACAAAGTTGGTCCTCTAAAAAGTGAATTTCTTAAAAATTTCTTCCTAGGCCTGAAATCAAACGGCGAGACTTTTGGCGCCAAAACAAAAAAGGGGAAATTTGTACTTTTTAGAACATTCTAGGGTGGTTATTGGGAAAAATGAAAAGGTTTAGTGGGGGTTGTAGAAAGTGGCCCTAATGGTGCAAATTGTGGCTCTGAATAGTAGATTTTTCTTTTCTGAGTTGATTTTGTTGTAATGAATCAAGCCCATGAGGCTATAGCATGTAAGCTTTGAATCTGTAATTTCATTTTTTGAAAATAATTGAAAGTGATTCATTTTTCTGTCTCACATCTTCTATGTTGGTATATGTTGTTGTGAATTCTATGGGTTTTGGGTGGTGTAACCCTCATCAAGTAGTATCAGAGCAGGAGTTCTTGAGCCTATAACAGAGCACTGAACGTGAGGTAGTTGCAGTAGGACATATGAGTATGGGTTGTGTAACTATGGGTAATTTTTTAGGTTTAGATTAGATCAATCAAATCAATGTAAAAGACAAAAACCTAAAGTGATTACAAAGTGCAAAGGAAGCGAAATGTAAAAGAACAAGTATACCTGATAATTGTTGAAGCTTCCATGACTCACCTTCGTAACACCTTCTTACTTGTTGGATAATGCTTTGCTCTCAGATTCATCGTGTGAGCAATCTGCAAATATATGCCTATGTCCTACACCAAGCTTTGAAGGATTTGCATAAAATGTCTAAAGCCTATGCCTAAATGTCTATGATTGATAATGTCTATGCCTAAACAATGCTAAGACTTGATCAATGTAAAAGCCTAATGCGTGTGTGTAAAAATACGTGTGTCTGTGTGTGTATGTGTGTCTAATGCATGTGTAATCGAAAAGTGAGAGGAAAATGGCATTTTGAACGGACGGGTGAGATTGCATTCTGACCAAAACCTAAAATGAGAGGCTTGGATTAAATCTGAGAATCCCTAATTAGGGTTAGGGAAAAATCATTAATCGAGCGGTCAAGATGTCATCTCAGAGAATCGAATCGGCGATGGAGAATAAATGAGGAAATTAATTCAAAAATAAATATTTTCGAAAATGAATAAGATAAAGAGTGGACTGAAGATGAAATTCAGAAAGATCAAGAACCTGGCTGATCAGTTAATTCCTAGAGGAAAGTTACCAATTTGGAATTAAATTAATTCCAAATGTGAACTTAGTGAAATAATAAATAATCAATTTTGAGATTATTTACCAAAATGAGCTGATAGTTAAGGAAGAGATGACATTTTAAATAATTTAATTTATTTAAAATGAGAGGAATATCAAATTTGGCAATTAAATAATTAAATTTAATTATTTAATTTAGCAAATAAGACTAATAATTAAATAAATTGCTTAATTCATTTAATTATGATAGTTAGTGACATATTAAATAAATAAAACTTATTTATTTAATAATCAGGAAGAAGTGATCGAGGAAGGGTGATTAAATAAATTAAGAAATTTATTTAATTAAGGGAAGATTTAGACAATTAATGACGTATTTAATAAATAAATAAGATTTATTTATTTAATAATCATGAAGAATAAAAAACATGAATTAATTAAATAATTATGAATTATTTAATCAATAGTCGAATGTGGACCAAGGATGTAATTAAATGTCACAATTATGCTAGGACTAAAAGTGGTAAAAATGAAGCTTGCAAGCCTAGGTCATTTTTAGGTGTCTACAAGTTGAGTTCAAGATGCCTCCAAGAATTTCCTAGTATGGAAGAGATAGAGGCCGAGGTCGTGGAGGAAGAGATCCACCAAGAGATGAAATCAGAGCCCTTAGAAGCAATTAGAAACCTTGCAACAAGAGGTTCGAAGAAGATATGTGCAACGAGACAAAGATGACAGTGAAGATGAAATGAAAGAAGAAATGGAAGATCCAATGGATCCTGGAGAAACAAGATTGATGCGAGTGATCTCAAGCATTGGGAAGAGACCTAAAACAAAGTTTTCAACTTTTAGTGGAAATCTAAATCCTAAAGAATTGATTGATTGGTTCAATGACATGGAGGAATTTTTTGAGTATGAGGAGATTGAAGATCCTCACAGGGTGAGGTTTACAAAGAAAAAATTGAAAGGTCACACAAATATATGGTGGAAAGAGGTCTAGTTAGAAAGAGGAAGACAAGGGAAAGATAAATTTTCTAGATGGGACATAATGGTGTCAAAATTGAAGAAACAATTTATTCTAGTCGATTATGAATTGGAGTTGCTCAAGAAGATGCAAAGCTTGAGGCAAGGGACAAGGACGGTGAAAGAATACACAGAGGAATTTCACAAGGTCCTAATTCAGACATGACATTCTGAGGTGAATAAGGAGAAAGTTGCTCGTTATATTAATGGGTTGAAGCAAAGCATACAAGAAGAATTGACACTAGTAAGAATGACCACCATTGAAGACACTTATCAATTTTCTCTAAAGGTTGAAGAACGACTCAACAAGAGGTTTGAGAACAAGCAAAAAGGTGGAGGCCGTGGAGGAAAGATCAGTGGATGGTCATATGGAGTTCGAAATGAAGATCAAAAGAAGGGTGAAGGCTCCAATAGCAGCCAGAACGAGAAAGGAGATAACATCTACCGTCCTTGTGATCAGAATAATAGAGACCAAAGAGGAAGGGGAAGATTTGGATGAGGAATGGGAAGAGGAGGCTTTCGTGGAACCTGTTTCTAGTGTGGAGAAGGACATAAAGCCTATGAGTGTCCTTAACATCAAGGAAGGAAAAATAGAAGACCTGAGGGTAATGCACGAGTTGCACATGTAGATGAAGATGTTGAGTCTTCACATTCTGAGGGTGTAGAAAGGGGGGAGGTTCTTGTTACCAGAAGAGCCTTGTTGAATGAAGAGAAGGAACCAAATCAAAGGAAAAATTTGTTTTACACCAGATGTAAGTGTGAAGGTAAAGTTTGCAATATTATTATTGATGGAGGTAGTACTAATAACCTTGTTTCAGAAGAAATGGTTAGTAAGTTGTGGTTGGAGAGAAGAAGGCATCCAAACCTATACCAGATTGCTTGGTTGCAGAAGGACCATAAAGCCTTGGTTATATTACCATTGCCATTTCCCTTTTCTTGATTTCTCAAGTAAACAAATGACCCACGATTACTTAGCCTGGGTTTGAAGAATAGATCAAATGTCCATTGCTCCATCACACTTCATCCCTGTGTTTGTGTCTGAGAGGAATATATCTTTCATTGTACAATCCTTCCCAAATGAGCAATTAGAGGCATCATCTATGATAATGTGAGGAAGTTTGTTGTGTAGACACTAAAAATTGTCCTAGGCTTGTGATTTCTAAATTCTCTATCATTTCCCCTTTTGTCTTTGCTAATTAAATAATTTTTAATTATTTAATTATTTTCTAAAGTCATAATTCTTCTATTAATTAAATAATTTTAATTATTTAATTAATTCATTTTTATCTTTATTCTCCTTTGATTAATTAAATAAATTTTATTTATTTAATTACGTCACTAATTAAGTCCCCTTCTTTCTAAAATTAAATAAATTCTTATTTATTTAATTTTTGTTCACTATCCACTATAATTAAATAATTATTTTAATTATTTAATTATTCATTAGCCTCTTCTCTCATTAAATTAAATAAATTTTATTTATTTAATTTGGTCCACTCTCTTGAATTTTGAATTAAATCATTATTTAAATCAAAATGATTCTTTTTGTCATATTCTCTATAATTAAATAATTATTTTAATCATTTAATTATTCATTGGTCACCTAAATTAAATAATTTTTATTATTTAATTTCTCCTATCACCTCTTTGTCCGTACCAATCTTATCTTCCACATCAATTCTTATCTCTTGACATCTCATTTAATTTCAACCCTTGATTGAATTATTTTATAATTCAATCTTAGCCATTTATTTCTTGTCATTGCCCTAATTTTGACCTAACCCTAGTGCATACTACAACTTTCAATCTTGACCATTGATTTAGACATCTTATTGACATCCAATCTCAACCATCAATCCAAATCAGACATTTCCTATAAATAAACTCTCTCATAAGCCATTTGGGGGGTTGATTCTTCAAGTATCTTTATGCTGTCAAAATCATTCTTCAGTCTTTCATCCATTTCTATCTATTGTCATTCATCTATCATCCCCATGTCAATGTTATGCTACTGAATTGAGCAACCAACATTCATCCAACAGTCAATCCTTCAAAATCTTGCTTTCTCATGCAGGTGGAGAAGAGCCATGAAGGTCAATCAAGTCTAGTTTGAAATTTAGTTTGCATTTCCTTTGTTTATTTGCATTTTCATTCTAGTTTGTGCTTCATGGTGCTTGATAGGGTTTAGTTAATTTGTTGTTTTCAACATTAAATCTGAATTTTTTCCCTATTTACATTGGTGAACCTGACATATTTTAACACATTTTGAGAAATCTTGGAGTTGGATCTTTTTATTGCAGGTTTTGTTAGCTTTTTGTTGCAGGTTTGGCATCATTTTTGGACAAAACCCTAGTTTCCAAGGATTCAACCATATCTTTCACATGGCTTTGTATTTTCTCACAATTTTTTCCTTGTAGGTCGAGGACATTATCAAGAGCTGCCATTACAAAAATTAGAATTTTTGGAGCTGTTTTCAATTTTCTATAATTTTCTTGATGTATTTCATGAAAAATCAATTTTGAGAACAAATTATCGAATTTTTTAGATATTTTTACATTTCTGGAAATTTATCTAAATTTTAATAGGGGTCTATTCTTTATCTTTCAAATTTGGACGCACAATTATTAGTCAAATAACAGATCTTTCAAAATTAGGGTTTCACACATATTTACCTATATCTCACAAACGGTTGCCTATCTGATCACAAAAGTTTTTTTGCAGATTTGAAATGATAGAATACGACTTCAGTCAAAAAATCAAAAATTTTGGAGCTGTTTTGTATTTTTTATAATTTTTTTATGATTTTTCATAAAAAATTAATATTGAGCGCAAAATAGGGAATTTTTCTGACTTCTTTACATTTCTAGAAAGCTCTCCAAAAAATAATATCAGTCTCTTCTTTAATTTTGTATTTTTTAGATCAATAATGTCTTCAAATAATCAAATCTAATTCGGCTATGTTAAAAATATGTATCTGAAATTACAATTTTCTAATGAGTTTTTTTTTCATGGCTGCATTATGATATTATTTCTTTTGATTTTGTAGGTGATCATAAGGAGTTTTAGTGGCAGAAATATCATTCATACACAACAAATTGGAAAGCGAATAATCAGGTGCACATATTTCATCTTCCATTTCTTAATCTTGTTTGTCACACATTTGGATTTGGGCTCTTAAAAATGAATTTTGTCTTCAATCACATATCAAAATTGGGTCTAAAATTAACCATTGTCTTCCTACACATTTGAATTGGGGTTAAAAAGAATAAGTGCTTCTATTGTTTGCATACAAACATTTCATTTCTAAGGGAAATTAATCACTGCGAGTGTGAATCAGGTGTGTGTGTCCTCCAAAACACCTCACTTGGTTTGCTTTTGTCATACCCCTTTTTAGGAGGCCTGCTTGGAGCACACACCCCTCCAAGGGACGACCTCAATCGAGTGTGAATCTAAAGACATGCTCATTTGGGAGTTGAAATCTTGTCACTCTAAGCTAAGCCCCAAAGAACTTTATACCTTTGGGAAGTGAAGGTGAAGGGTGGGTTACCCCTTTCTCCTGGCTTATTGGCAAGATTTTTCTTTCAAAATTCTTCCTTAGTCAACCTTGTGCAATCTAGCTTGAGACCTAATTGGCCATACCCCACTTGACTAGTCATAAGGTTTGTTGTTGGGTATTCAAGTGTTTAATTAATCATAACATTTAATCTTGGAAGACAAATTTATCATTGTGTTTGGTGTGTGTGTCTATGCATTTACATGTGAAATCTTGTGTTTGATATTGCCCAAGTCAAACTTCCAATAAAATTTTTCCACATCGTCCAAGTCATCCAATCTTGTCATTCCACATCATATCCTAATCATCATCATCTCTTTAATCCAATCAACATCATTTTACACCATGACAACATTTGAAGACATAGCACTAGAGCTTATTCACATGCTTCATGAAGCTCAAACAAATCAAACACCTTTAGACCAACAAATCATTCAAAGCGCCCATAACATTATCCAAAAACTTCAAACCAACCAATCACCACAAATGCAACAACTCATAGCACAAATTCAATATCTCATGGCCAATTGTCAAGTCCAAAAAGCACATTATCAAGTCCAATCACCACATCAATCCTATGTGTCACCTATATCATCATATCAACCTCATCCATCCACCTATCAACTTTCCCCTTCATTGACCTATCACACCTCTTCTAATGTCAACCCTTATCCACATCAATCAACCTTTCAACAGTCATTATCCTATTCAACCCCTCCATCATCATCACAACAACAAATCATATCACAAGTCCAAACGCCATTCCAACCTCAAGACATTCCACCACAATCCTATGTGTCACCTTCATCATCATGCCAACAAAACCCATTTACCTTCCATGACAATGCCACATCAACATGTCCACCCATATCACAACAAGAACATAGCTTCCCAAGTCCACCTTGGCAACAAAATCAAGAGCCTTTAAGTCTTAATGCCATCTTTGACAAGGGGAACACCAATATACATGTCACCCAACTTCACAAAATATAGAGGCAAGACAAATCCCATTGAACATGTTCGCGAATTTGCAACCAACTGTATGGATATCGCCTACGAACCAACATACTTGATGAGACTTTTTTCGAAAATTTTGGCGGGTCAAGCCCTTGAATGGTTTTCAACTCAAAAAGATATCCAGACATGGGATGAGCTCAAACAAAAATTCATAAGAAATTACGCATACAACATTGACATGGATACCTCTATCACTAGCTTGTGCAATCTCACGCAAGAAGACTCTGGTGAGACATTTATTCCATTCTTTCAAAAATGGAGAAGCCTTGCTAGTCGATGTCACATTGACATTCTGAAAAGTTGACATGTTAGTCAAAACACTTCTAGGGCCCCTAAAATTAGCATTACCGATACATTTGTTGCACAAACTTCCGCAGGGTGGTCGAAAGGGGAATTCCGGATTGAGAAATATACAAAGGCTGAGATATGGTTCAAAAACCGCGAGCGTCAATCTGCCGACTAACAAAAACAAATGTGGGTTAAGAATAAGCGTATTTACAAATGGCGGTGGCTGTTGATGCTGGTACGCAAAATCACGTAGGTCAGTATTATGCACGAAGGGGTTCAACAACAAAAGCGGACCAACAGCGACATTGACACATATGTACTTTTCAAACAACCAAGGTGGGTCCAAAAGCGATCCGAGGGCAATGGAAGTCAAATAGAACTAATTTCTAGGGTGCACATACACCCATTTGGGTGAACCCATTGAAGAAGTCCTTAAGAAATGCATCCAGCACGGGGTCATCACACTTCCAGAAATCAAACCATATGACCCAGGACAGTTCAAACCATCATGGTGGAATGACAATGCACCTTGCGAATACCATCAAGCCAAAGGACATACAACCTCTAACTGTCGACAACTGAAAAACCTAATTCAAGATCTTATTGAAAATCACACAATCGAAGTAGGTGGATCACAATTCACCTCCAATGTAGATCATACTATCCACAAGAATCCACTGTAGGATCATGGTTCTCATAATGCGTCCACGTCAGGTTCACAGAACCAAGCTAACTTCGCCCGAGTCAAGTACGATTATTCTAGTGGACCAATTATAAACAATGTCCGAACTGAAGATGGGTACATCAATACCATTACGGTCAAGAGAGCACCCCAGTGTAATGCTACTACTCGCAGTGGCAAGGTCACTATAGCTGGTCCGCCTCCTCCTAGACAAGCCAAAATCACAATACCGGGCCCATCGGCTAAACAATCACAACCTGCTGCATCGGCTAAACAACCAAAACCTGTCTCAACCCCACAACAGTGGAAACCCAAAAGCGAGTTCAACCTCATTGACCAACTAGGAAAGACTCTTGCGCAAATATCTATCCTTGAGGCGCGTATCTAAAACGAAATCACCAGACTTAAAACTCTCTAAGGCGATACCGATTCTACAGAACATCGATGTCAATCGGTTTGAAACTTTATAGTGGGATATCTCACCCACCCACCATATACGCAGCCTACCGAGGATCAAGACTACTCATCACATAAAACCAACCACAATGGCGCATTACACATAAAGCTTTTGTCCCTGAAACTTAGTTAGGCGGGTTTAGTAGATGGCCCGGAGCGAGGGTTGAATATAACGTATACCTCAAATTGGTTAAGGCTCTGGGTTTCTCGTACATGCATAGACCCAGCAGCATAGTGATCAAAGCATGCGATGGCGAAGGCGGCTCTTGAGGGGTGTTATCTCTCCCTATCAGTGGGGCCAGGTCATTGTAGACACAACTTCACCCGAGGTCTGGATTTTGAACTACCATATAACATTTTACTTGAAAGATCCATGGATCCGTAGCACAAAATCCGTTCCGAGATCGCTTATACTAATACCTCAAGTTTCCTTTTGGCGGTACAAAGTCACCATCGAGGAGACCCCAACCCTTTAATATTGTACCCAAATTTAAATCTCGGCAAATCTCAATGTCCGAAGGCACGGCTCCTCGTCATCCAAGTACATTGACTCCTCCACACTCACGTCATCTTCCACATCCGCTCCATCCACATCTTCCGCCATACCACCACCTTCCACCAACCCTAAGACTGAATCAACCGTCAAAATCCAGGACCTTGGCTGTGGAGAATTCAAACTGCACATAGCATACATCATAACAACAATGCCTAGATCTCCCAAGGACTATGGTCGGCCATGTTTTCGAATGGAACCTCAGGAAACCTTCATAGTCCCACCGAATACAGTTTTTATCAAGTGGGGAGACATGAGTGAGGAAAACCTTGCTGGCATCACAGGATGGATCTATAAGGATACGGTCACATTACCCCCATTACCAGTTCAAATATATGGCAAAGGTTATGACTTCATGAAGGCTAAAGGCTACGATGGTACTAGTGGCCTAGGAAAAGACAAAACAGGCCAAAGGGAACCCATAGAAACTTTTCAAATTCTGAAGTATCTTGGATTAGGGTTTGGATCACTTGCCAATGGCGATCTACGTACCTCTGGACTTTTAAATGAGCGAGTACATGCTTGTGACAGTGTCGAGACTACTAGGGAACCCCTCCGTACGACTCCCTTGGTGGAATTTGGCTCGAGAATGATCCTAAGTATTTGTTGTCTTGATGATTTGTTTGTCGAACGAGGGAATTGACCTCTGAACAACGATTTTGGAAAACATTCAAATTGAGCACGGGCACTAAATAATTTAAACCCTATACCGCTTCCCATAAAACTACTTGACCATCATCCGGCCCCTCGATTCTAATCTATCCCAAGTATCGGGCAGCATTATTAACCCAGGGCTCTACAACCTTCACTCCCTATTTTGACAACGAATATGACACTAGTGAAGGTGAATATTGGATAGAGTCCGATGTCGAGTTGGATGATGATAACCTCATCTACAACATCAACGAATCCATCTGCATGCTATCCGCGTCCTCACCCCAATTCACTAGCGCCAGCCGTGGAATCTCGCTGGGTTTTCCACGAACCGTCGATTAGGATAGCAAGGACGCGATTAAGTTTCAAAATGGTGAAGGCATTATGCGGAATTCGTAGGATGCGAAGAGCATACCGATTAGGGGACCACAAATTAGGATTTTCTATTGATTTAGACTACAAGGCATACTTCGGCAAGACTGTTCAGTCCTCTAGTCGCAAAAGTAAAAGTAAAAATAAAACAAAAAGTGAAACGTCTCTAGGTGAAAACCGAAGGCACCTCTTGACGATAAAATAGTAAAATAAAGGATGAATTCGGGTGAAAACCTCTCTTAGAAGGCCAAGATGGAGGTGAACTTTCTCCATGTAGCGGGAGAAATCGTACATGCTTATTAGGGACACAATGAGGGATATTTCAAGCTGCGGAAGACCCCAAGATGGTCCTATTTTGCATCATTGACTGATGAAGAGAAACCAGAATTTCATAAATTCTTTACAGAACGGAAGATCAATTTTGCATGGTCCTACACTGACATGCCAGGATTGGACCCCAAACTCGTTCTACATCATCTGCCACTATTACCCAATGCTAAACCAGTCAAGCAGAAGTTGTGCAAAATGCACCCTCAAGAGGCTCTATTGGTCAAAGCCGAGTTAAAGAAATTACTGGATGTCAGATTCATAAGGTCTATAGATTATGTTGAGTGGTTCAATCTAGTCTTGGGTGACAAAGCCAAAATGGAGAACGGTTCGGGTATGTATAGGACTTTGGGATCCTAAACAAGGCATGTCAAGGATGACTCCTTTGCTTGGCATTGAAGCATCATAATGGACCTAGCTGCCGGGACATGAGATGCTATCTCATGGATGGTTTCTGCGGCTATAATCAAATCCGCATTGCTCCTGAGGATCAGCATAAAACAACATTTACATGCCCATGGGGTACATACTGTTGGAACGTCATGCCATTTGGTCTAAAAAATGCAGGTGCCACATATCAAAGGGCTATGACCACGATCTTCCATGACATGATGCACAATATAATGGAGGATTATGTAGACGACCTGTTGGCCAAATCAGCAACTAGGAAAGACCATTTGAGGGTACTCGACATAATTTTCAAGAGACTTGAAGAGTACAAAGTTCGGCTAAACCCTAAGAAGTGTGTTTTTGGGGTCACGTCAGGAAAACTATTGGGATACATAGTTTCCCGAAGAGGCATAGAGGTCAATCCGACAAAGGTCAAAGTAATTATAGACATGCCTCCGCCCAGAGGGATCAGTGAACTCAGAACTCTGTAGGGTAGAGTACAATCTATTCGCTGTTTCATAGCCCAGTTGGCGGATAAGTGCCATCCGTTCCAGTACCTGTTGCGCAAAAGTGTCCCCTTTGTATGGACGGATAAATGTCAAGAGGCCTTCCAACAAATAAAAGATTACCTGCTATCAACACCAGTACTCATGTCGCCCATTCATGGAAAGCCTTTGATTCTATACATCTCGACTACTAGTTCAGCACTGGGGGCATTGCTGGCCCAAAATGATCATGAAGGAAAGGAAAGAGCAATCTATTACATCAGCTGCACATTGATAGGCTATGAGTTGAACTACACATACATTGAACGTGCATGCCTCGCTGTTGTCTTTGCATCCCAAAAACTAAGACATTATATGCTCAATCATCAGACACAATTGGTTGCCAAGATTGATCCATTAAAATATCTACTAAGTCAAGCAGCATTAACAGGTTGGTTGGAAAAATGGGTCATGATCCTAAGCAAGTATGACATACAGTATGTTGAGCGCAAGGCAATAAAAGGGCAAGTAATAGCAGATCAACTAGCAGATGCACCGATTCAAGCTACTCATCCATTAGTAATTGATTTTCCCGATGAGTCCATTTTTCATGCGGAACCGGTATCACCATGGAAACTACATTTTGATGGGTCTCATACTGGTCATGGCTTAGGCGCTGGAATCTTGTTTATCACACCACAGGGAGATTCAATTCCTAAGTCATTTAGGATCGCTTTCCCTTGCACAAATAACATTGCCGAATATGAAGCACTAGTCATAGGTCTCAAGTTGGCAATCAAATGGAAAATTCAGACATTGCTTGTATTCGGGGATTCCCAGCTCGTGATCAACCAAGTGAATGATGACTATGAAACAAAGGATGAGAAGTTGCTTCCCTACAAAAGGATGGTGGACAGTTTCTTAACATACTTTCAATCGATTTCTTTTGAGCAAATCCCCAGGGCACAGAATAAGGCAGCTGATGCAATGGCTACTATCAGTTCTCTCTTGGACATCCCTAAAAATGTGCCACAATTTGAGTTCTTAGTAGAACAACTTTTGATACCGGCATACGATATCCCAGAATCGGAAATGGTTTGTGAACTTGTTGGTCCCAACTCTCCTTGGTATCAAGACATTTACGATTACCTAAAGTCTCACACCCTTCCACTGAACCTGTCAAATAACCAATGGAAGTCCTTCATTAGAAAATCCGCAAGGTATGCCATTGTCAGTGACACCCTCTACCGCCGTAGTTTCGATGATACACTCCTTAGATGTCTTGACACCGACGAAGCATGTACGACCTTACAAGAAGTGCACGATGGTATATGCAGATCTCATTCGAGTGGTCCCATGCTAGCTAAGAAACTGACGAGACTTGGGTATTATTGGCCCACAATGGAAAAAGATGCAATTGAATATGCCAGGACTTGTCGCAAATGTCAGATACATAGTGACTTGGTCCATGCTCCAGCACAAGAACTCCAGCCCATCACTTCTCCTTGGCCCTTCGCTCAATGGGGACTCGACCTCGTGGGTAAGATTCATCCAACCTCATCCAACGGCCATAAATTCATTATTACCACCACTGAGTATTTCACAAAGTGGATTGAAGCCATCCCATTGACATATATTACTGGAAAATAAATATCAAAGTTCATCCTCAACTACATCATTTGCCGGTATGGCCTTCTACAGTCCATCATCACTGACAACGGACGTCCGTTCAAAAACCAAGACGTACGTGAGTTATGTGAATGATTCCACATCCAACATCACTTTTCATCTCCATACTACCCGCAAGGAAACGGCCAAGCTGAGGCGTCCAATAAAACCATTGTCAAGATCTTAAAAAAGACTGTCAATGACGCTGACTGTGACTGGCACATACAACTTAACCCTGCTCTATGAGCTTATTGAACTAGCATTCATACTCCTACAGGGGCCACCCCGTTCACCCTAGTCTTTGGCGCTAAAGCCATCTTACCCATTGAGGTCAAAATTCCTTCGCTACAAGTCTCCTTGAAGGGTCTTACTAATGAAGAGGACTACCGACAATCACGCCTACATGAGCTGGAAATGTTGGAAGAAAGATGGCAAAACTCACTGAATCATCTCCAAGCATATCAGAACCGCCTTTGTCGCAGCTACAATAAAAGGGTTATGGTCAGAAAGTTTGACATCGACGACCTAGTTCTAATGCAGAACCCCAAGAACCAAGTAGACAGAGAAAAGCCAGGAAAATTTGAACCAAACTGGCTAGGTCCCTATATTATCATATCTTCTTTTGGTTCCAGAGCTTATCAATTGGCAACTCCAGATGGGGAATAGTTGACAGAACCCATCAACAGTTTACATCTCTGAAAGTTATACGCATAGCATCAGAGGATGGAGCTGAGAATCATAAAATACAAAAAAATAAAAAAATGATAAAAATCGTCACCTTGATGAAAACTTGGCAAACAGGCATCTTGGTGACACCAAAAAAATAAAAAATTCAAGAAAATAGTAAAGAGAAAAATGATTCGTTCAATAGTGAAAACCTGGTAAACAGGCACTTTGGACAAGTACCATGGTGAAAACCTGGCAAACAGGCGCCATGCATAATCAATCATTGCTCTGCCATCTACTGTCACTTGGTCTAACTTGGCCTAGGATGAAGGGTATTTCTGCCATTATTCTACAAAATCGTCATCACATCCTACCCTACCTGTCCTAGTAGATAAATGATTGACATCAAGTCCTGACGACTGTCCGTCTACGAAGTCAGCAGCATCCCGTCCATGTCCCTTGCAAATGGCTAAGTCTCAGACCTAACTGGGGGCAAAAATTTTATCATGAAACTGCAGTGGATGTCACGCATGATCTTGACAATTGGCAAAAAGTCCTGAAAAAAGACAAAAACATTGGCAAAAAGTCCTGAAAAAAGACAAAAACATTGGCAAAAAGTCTTGAAAAAAGACAAAAACATTGGCAAAAAGTCCTGAAAAAAGACAAAAACATTGGCAAAAAGTCCTGAAAAAAGATAAAACATTGGCAAATAGTCCTGAAAAAAGACCAAAAAACATCACAAAAAGTGCTGAAAAAAAAAAGAAAAAAAGAGAAAAGAGAAGACAAAAACATTGGCAAATAGTCCTGAAGAAAGACCCAGAAACATCGCAAAATGTCCTAAAAAAAGACCTAAAAATCATAAAATGTCCTGAACAAAACCAAACAAAAACATCAGACTGGTCGAAAAGCACAAACACATGGGCATCTCTTGTCAACGTCAGTCGTGTCAAATCAGTCTTTATCATCTGTCTGAACTACGTTGTCTCTGCGCATTTGCTATGTAGGCAAGACTCATGCTTGAGTCCCCGAGACATTAGGTCAATCCTTTTAGGTTTGTCAAAATAAAATCATGACGCAATATTTGCTCACCAAGACAAAGTCATTGGTCATGTCGAACTACGAGGTCTCTGAGGGTATGACGGAGGCAAGGCCATCTATTGATGAGCCCCCGAGGCCACACTAGGTCAGTCCATTAGGGTTCATGGCACTACACTGGCACACACGTCAAAAGTCTTCAATCAATTTCGACATGGGGAAACTCCTAAACCAAAGTAAAATAATCATTTGTTCAAACATGGCTAATCTCATCAACATGTCACTCATATCATCATGATAATATCAGCATACGATCAAACACACGTCAAACTCGGTCAAAACAAGTCAAATCATCATAAACAAGTCAAACTGTCAAAATTCGGTTAGTCTTCAGATGAGTCCTTCTGAACGATAACCTCTGTCATTTACGCCTTAGGATGTGTCCTTCCTAGGCGTCATCATCGTCATTCGACATTTTGAGTGATTCTCTTGATATTTAAAGATCACTCTTCGCGACAGCAGTATTCTTTAGATGTGTCCTTCTAAAGAATCAATGTTGTCGTTTATGCCTTAGGATGTGTCCTTCCTAGGCATCGTCATTATTTGGAGGAGCCCCTTACAACCATTAGGGATCAAATCCTCTCGACATCGACATTATTCAGGATGTGTCCTTCCTGAATTCCCCAATTCTCGGTATTTTCCAAGGTCAATCAAAACTTTAAACATTTCGACATCTCGACATTATCAAATATGGCATCTTGGCGCCAGAACAGTGAATATCCAGATGCACTTGGCAAACACTTGACAAATTGTCTTTTTGATCTTTTATCATGTTATTAGTTTTTCAGCGAGATCCCAATAAGCAGGATTTAGAGAAACAACGACGTAGCATGACAATTGATGCGCATGACTATTAGCTTCTCAGCGAGGTCCTGATTCTAGGATTTAGAAAAGCAACAACATATCATGATAGGGACTTTATTTTTGTATTTTGGCAGTCATGTCACTAGTTTCTCAAGGAGGTCCTGGAAACAGGATTTAGAGAAGCAACGACGTTTCATGATCTGTCCTTGTCTTTTTCTGTTTATGGTTGATTAGGACAACAAGACTGGGGCAATCACGCTCATAGTATGAGTCATGATCATCCTTGTCTGTGACTGTTTGTCTTATGTAATGGTACGACCTTGCACACCTTGATCTATGTCATATCATGGTGTTTGTTGGCCATTACAACAGTTTTCCCAATGATGATTAAGAGCAATAAATATTAAAAGTCCTATAGTAAAGTTTTGAAGGATTTGGTTTAGGAATTAACATGCATTTTCATAGGGCTCATGTCTTCCCTTCTTCGATCTGGTCATCTTCTCTCATCAGTCTCGTCATCTTCTCTCGTCCATCCCACGATGATATCCTATGACATCCAAAAAGCATAAGTGCATACATAATCATATACATTGCATTAGGTCCATACATACATCATACATGGCATTAAATCATATACATAAATACATCATACACATCATTAACATAATCATATAAAAATGCATTGCATCATCATGGCATCAAAATCACAAATAGGCATCATAGGACATAAATGGCATCATAAGTTAAACATCATACATGTCATAATATATAAAGCAAAGAGCATCACATAACACATGTAGGCCGCATCAAAACTGCATAATCATATAGAATCATCTCAAAAAGGTACAATGTCACAGGATAGAGTCAACGGATATCCCAAAAAATGGAGCTCGCAGGCTCGTATAATATACATAAGGTGTCATAATACAAAATTCCCCTAGGGTAGGCCCTCATCATCCCCTCAAGAGTCGTGGTGGGGAAACCCGCCACGCTGGAAACAGGTCCTCAGAAATGGTTCCTCCGTGCCACTGCCGAATCGAAGGTAGGTGTGTCATCTCAATAAGATAAACACCTCGTAGTCACTACGGCTGACTCGGAAGCGTAAGGATCAATCACCGGGCGGCTGCCTGCACGCCTTCGCGACCGAACTAGTGGAACCATGATCGCGGCTCCTCAATGGTGACTCCGGGAGTGTGCTCAAGGCAAATGAGCGCGGGACTCAGGCTCCCCGGCATGTCCTGCCGAGACCCTCCGGCGACCGGTATGGCTCCTTGTACCATCGCCACTACCTCGGACCTATGCTCCACGGGCTCGTCTCTCATCTCAGGACGGGACAGGTAGGGGATCTCGACTGGGCGGCACTACTCACCATAGAGAGTCCTGGTGACCGCCTGGCCTCATGCTAACTCAAGTAACTCCCCTCGGTGCCATGTCTCCTATAGGTCCTGCGGGTAATGCTGCAAACTCGGGTACACCACTGGCCGGGTGATCTCGCCGGGCGATCACCGCTGGATCCCGGGCTTCTACTCTACTTACCTCCAAAGTTGGATCAGAGACCTCGCCTCAGGCAGGGCCGGGCGCCCACCCTCAAGGTCTACCACTCTCGATCGGCCGTGAGCATCTCGGGCGGCAACCCTCAGGTGGACTCGCGGTTCCCTCCTCCCTCCACCATCTCCCGCCATTTGAGAAGTCTCGCCTCACCTATGGAATCATCCTCCCTCGTCATCATCATCATCTTGCCCTGCCACCTCCTCCTCCTACCCACCCACCTCCACCTCCATCTCTGGCATATCCTCATGCCTCTTTGCCTCTGCCTCCTCCTCATGTCTCCTCACATCCTCCGCCTCTCCCCTCACCTCCACATCCCTCTCCCTCACCTCCACACCCTCCTCCCTCGCTCCTCCCCTGGGCCCCTCCCTCCCCGGCCCTCCACCCACCTCCCCCTCTCCCTCCTCCCCGCTCTCCTCGACCTCCCTCCCCCGCCCGGGCTGCTCCTCACCCTCTCCCTCCTCACCAACCTCTGGGATGGCATCTAATGCCACCCTCGCCACTCATGGGCATACCCTCTGGACCTGTCTCTGCCCAACTCGCTATCGCCTCCACCCATCTCTGCCATCATCTCCTCCCCGCCCTCCCGGCCCCGCCTGCTCTCCACCCCTCGCCTCCACCTCCGCCTCCACATCACCTGCCTCCGGCTCTCCTCGGGCCCGGCTATCCCCACCCTCCCTCCATTCCCCCATCCCCGCTTCTGGGCTTCTTCACTCCGCTTCACTTCCATCTCTCACCTTTGTCTCCACCTGCGGCACTCACGGAATGACTAACCGCCTGTCAACTGGGGCTGGCCCGTCCGGATTTGTCAAGGGCACTGGTCGACGTGCCTGCCACCATAGATCATATGCTGGCGTCGTACTAGGATCTGCTGCTCCTCCTCTCCAACCCTAGGCTTGGGCTACTAACCTGTCTATCTGCTGTGTCGCAAAGGCCACTGGAATGGCCGGGCCCCATGCATACTCTCTGGATGACCTGGCATACTCTACTGTCCCCACGGGCACATCCTGCTGCTCGCCAAATTGTCTCAATACACGCTATGGAAGGTACATCTCAATGATCAAGGACATCTGCACTGTCCTGCCAATAAGATATATGTACTATCTACGTAAGCCGGTGATGTTTCGGCCCTCATCATCCCATGCTCACAATCCCTCGTATCGCCTCCGCGATGAACGCCACCATGGTGGCCGATCCGATGTCGCCACCATCCTGTCTCGCCCATATGGGTCTGCTGTAATGCGTCGGCATAATAATAGGAGTAGGGCATCCCCGCGGAAAGCTATGGTCTATCAATAGGAGGGTGGAATATGGCAATGTTCTCCCATGCCTAGATCATCATAAGAGTAGTCCCACAGGAGATACTATCTCCTCTCCTGTACACGACATCGTGAAGCTGATGGTAAAGCATCCCTAGCAGGCAAGGACCCCACGCATAAACTGTCCTGTCCCGTCTCATGCCGACCAGGACGTCCCCCCAACCAATTGGAAATCCATGACCTCGCCGGTCAGGAATCAGGATATCCGCAATCATCGTCGCCAAGAACGCATCGAAGCGCCCATAGTGCTCTACTAGGAACTCCCAATGGATCTCATAACCCTGAATGCCGAGTCCGACACCCTGATCCTAATAATACGCACGAAAGGTCTGCTCGCCATGACGTGGATTATACACAATCCACTCCCCTTGAATAGGAATTCGGAGAATACGGTAGACATCCTCCAGGGTAATGGTGGCCTCACCTGTCGGTAGGTGGAAAGAACAGGTCTCAGAGTGCCACCACTCGCACAAGGCAGTCAATAGTCCCCTGTTCGCCCGAATGGCAGGCATGAACGTAGCATAAAATAGACCCAATCCCATCAATCACCGCCGCTCTTGTGGGCCCAGCTGATTAGCAAACCGAAAGGTGGTCGGTCTGCTCTCTCTCATGTAGATAGGGGCAAGCTGCCTCTACAAAAAGATGAACACTGCATCAGCACTTCTAGGACAAATGTCAACATCATGAAAGGCAACTAAGGCCATGTAAACACAAAAGCAAGTTTTATTAATGAAACAGGAAAGTGTGTCGCAAAGAAGCAGTTGCGTCGCAAACAGGCAGTTGCATCGCGAAAACACAACTGCGTCGTTCAAAACAACAATTGCGAGTCGACATGACAATTGCGTTCCGATAAGACACTTGCGTCACGACATTTTGCGAATGCGTCACAACATCGCGATTGCGACATGATTTTACAATTGCAACTTCCAACATAGCAATTGCGTCGCAAAATATTGATTGCGGCTTTCCAGCGGTCAAATGCGACTCGATAAGTCACTTGCGTCGCACGAATTATCAAATGCGGCGCGAACCACCGGAGCGATCGCGTTATACTTGGCACTTGCGTCACGACGCATCAAATGCGTCGAACGTGAAGACAATTGCAGCTTACGCGAATGCATATGCATCGCGGCGCGTGAGTTGACTACCCTAGAAAGCATTAAATAGCACGTAAAATGATAAAATGACAATGTGAGTTTAAGGTACATACCGCCGGCTCTGAGCCCTCTGGCCGTCTGAAGGTCCTCACGATCTCTCCGCGGTGCTCTGACACTGGAATAACCATCCTCGCTGCTGCGCCTTTTGCTCTGAGCTCTCAAGTTTCGCAAGGTAAATAGTAAAAGTAAATTGACTTTTACCCCTTTGTCAACCTATTTATAAGGTCAAAATGGCATTTTTCAAACAAAGTCAATACTGGAGGCTCATTTGAACACCTTTGACTTCCTCGTAAGTTGCTTTAAACATGTCAGAATCCGAAACCGACTGCGCCGTTATTTTTTTGGTCATCAATTTGATTTATCGGGACCCTTTGCAAATTTTTCTGGCACCGGCTCAAAATTTGAAAATTTCCCGAGGGGGCAATGATACTCCGTACCCTCGCCGGGGCATATTCTTGGCTTATTTTTCTTTGTCACAATGCGACATGCTACATTATGACAAAGAGGGGAAAAATGTAGACACCTAAAAATGACCTAGGCCCGCAAGCTTCATTTTTACCACTTTCGGCCCTAGCATAATTATGTGGATATTATGTCCTTGGTCCACATTCGACTATTGATTAAATAATTCATAATTATTTAATTAATTCATGTCATTTATTCTTCATGATTATTAAATAAATAAATTTCATTTATTTATTAAATATGTCATTAATGTCTAAGTCTTCCTTAATTAAATAAATTTCTTAATTTATTTAATTCCCTTTCTTCATTAATTCTTCCCGATATTAAATAAATAAATAAATTTATTTTATTAAATCGTCACTAATTGTCTTAATTAAATAAATTGATTAATTTATTTAATTAATTGGTTTATCTCGCTAAATTAAATAATTAAATTTAATTATTTAATTGCCAATTAATATTCTTCTCATTTTAAATAAATTAAATTATTTAAAATGTCATGTCAATCTTAACTGTTAGTCCTTTTTGATAAATAATCTGAAAAAGATTATTTATTATCTCTCAAAATCCATAATTTGAATTAGTAATTAATCTTCCAAAAATCAAGCAATCGGGCAGATTCTTGATTTTTCAAATCGTATCTTCAGTTCACATCTTATCTCTTTGATTTTTTGAATCTTGCAAATCGGGCAATCTTATCTTCTTGATTTTTCAAAAATCTTCATTTTCTAATTAATTTCCTCATTTATTCTCCACCATCGATCCGATTTTATTCTGACCGTTTGATTAAAGATTTTTCCCTAACCCTAATTAGGGATTCTCAGGTTTAATCTGGATCGTTCATTTTAGGTTCTTGTCATTGATTTATCTCGTTCGTCCATTCGAAATGACCTTTTCTATAAAATGCCATCTTTTTCTCATTTTTGGGGACTCACATTTGGCGTAATTACTATAGGCATTTATTTACTCACATGTTCATGGTCATAGGCAATCTTAGTATTTCAATTTTGGCATTATTTTAGACATAAGGCATTGGTTTGTAGACATAGGCATTTAGGCATATCAAATCCTTCGAATCTTGTTGTAGGGCTTAGGCATTTTAGATTGCTCGATTGACGAATCTGAGGGCAACATTATCCAGCAAGCAAGAAGGTATTACGAAAGGGAATCATGGAGGTATCAACAATCAGGTATAATTGTTCTTTCGTCTACTTTGTGTTTCGTAAGATCTTTGGGTTTCGATTATTATTTATTGTTTATTGCTAACTCTCCAAATCTGAAGAAATCCCTTGATTACAAATCCAATAAATTTAATTATTTGATTAATAGCTAAATTTGCTGAATTTAATTAAATAATGTTGATTATTCAATTAAGTGATCAATTTGAGGTGATTTTAGAAGAAACGGTGTTAGTTGATCATAATTAGATGCATAGTATTAATCATGACTTTTTTAGTGCCTACATTTTTCCCCTCTTTGAAGCGAGGTACCTGCTACGTTGGTTCAAAGAATAACACTGCCATGATCAAAATTCAAAATTTTCCTAATTTTTTAGATGCCCCACTACTGCCCCAACAGAAGAATTATGTTGCTATACTACCCCCTTAAGAGATCAGGTGAAAATTGCAAAATTTGGTCGAGCTCGCGAAAAAGATTCGATTCAGGAGTGGAAAATAGCCCACAGGATGCAAAATTAGGCTTACGATGATGAAAACGGATCAAAACGGGCCTTGTTTGGGCAAAAACAGATTTAATGGATTCAAAAACCCTAAAAAATACCCAAAATCCCAAAAAAATTGCGTACAAGGGGTTAAGAGGGTCATTTGAATTAAATCATTTGCTCACTTTCCTTCTAGAGATTCTGCCAATCTTGCTCTGAGGTGCTAACAAAATGGTTGCTCGCGTGATTCCGAGGCATCAAACGGATTGATTTTGTGAGTTCCAAAGGCCTCAAGACATAGGACCCCCAATATGCCTTTCAAAAAATTTCTCATTTTATGCAGTTTTCGTGCATTTATTAGGGTACATTTAGTTCAACCAAAAGCGGCTCTCTAGAGCATCACAATTGTTATGGGTAGCATCACTTTTGTAGATGCTGACCCATGTTTGTAGCGGAGCATCACACAATGCTCTAGGGTTTTAGAGTCGCACCAAAATGTCAACTCGCCTTTGTAAGATAGCATCGCGCGGCCCTAAGAGGTTTTGGTGTTGTGTAGGAATGTCAAATCACCTCTACAGAATAGTGCCACATTTGATTTCAGTGCCACATTTGAAAAATGCATAGCGTCACTCTTGAAAATGTCACATCGCTTTTTCTTTTGGAGAATTTTTTAATTTTGACAAAGCATTTTTTTTGCGATTTTTTGATGTCATGCATGTTTTGATTGTAGGAGGTCCTATTGGTGCTCCATTTGAAGGAGAACATGAGCTGATTCTTGCGCAAAGCAAGACAATTGTTAGATCGGGCCCTATTTTTCCTTGGAGCGATCAGGTTCAGCCACATTACTCAGATGTCAAAGGTGTGGACACACCTCGCGATGATGATAGCCCTGGTCAAGAGATGGCTGAGCGAGACCTATTCATTCTATCTACTGACTGGTGAGGCCACTGTCACCTTGGAGGATGTGTGGAAAATCCTGTGGATCCCGATTCATGGTGAGCATAGAATCTACAACGTTGAGGCCGACGGTGATACCATTTTTTCTTTATTTGGAATCAACTCATACGAGGTGGACAATAGCCAAATAAACCTTCACCACTATGAGTGATTGCCCCTAACTTGACATTGTTCGTTGATGCACTAATCTCGAGAGTCCTTGTTCTTGATCGATGAGCTCAAGGATGTAGTGTTGGCTAGGGGATCATTTGGTCCAGGATGATGTAGAAGATGATTGTCTATGCTTGGGGGCCAGTCATCCTAGCCTCCCTATACTATGATATGCACTAGGTCATTTACAGCGGGGCTCACAACATTGGAGCAGGTGTCACCCTTCTTCACATGTGGGCCTATGAGCACATTGATGTCTTGAGGCCGTAGATTGTAGATGTTCAAACCAACCACGATGACCCTGCAGTGTATAGATATGGGAGGATGACTACCCTCCACTTCATAGGTATCATAGGCATCTCGCACTGGAGGCGGGTTTTGGAGGAGATGACAATTTTCACGTGGAGGCCTTGGCTCCATTTTCTGAGATGGCATGATGATGATGATCATCTTTTCTACTGTCGGTAGTCCTGATACATGCAAGGATGTGAGCATTACATGGTTGAGTGGTACCTCCCAAATAGGGTTGCTCACCAGTTTGAGGAGGTGCAAGATGCACCTAATGACATGCAGAGAGTCATCTTCGCCCGCAGATCTAGAGAGGTAGCATGGGGACAGAGGATCCCACCCCAGCAGGCGATTGATGATTTCAGGAAGCTAGTTATGGTGTCATGGGTGTACTTCGACAGTCCTATGGATGCAAGGATGACCCAGGCATATGATGCATATTGGCGGGCCCATGCCCCTATTCAATTGAATTTTCCAATAGTGCCAGTTGTAGGGAGAGGAAAAGTCAGGGGACCAAGGATTGGCCAGGTTCCATAGCAGCCAAGAGGTCAACCATAGGATGGACAAGATGGGGGTGGGGATCACAATGATCAGATCCTACCATTAGTTCCACCTGTTGGGAATGAGCCACGAGTCTAGCCACCACAACAGCCACATATGCCACCCCCATGACCACCACTAGATCCCGATCCTAGGGACGACCGGATAGCAGTGCTACAGGCGCAAATTTAGGTTCTTACAAGGCAGCTTCAGCAAGCGCAAGCCCAGATGTATACATTGGTCTAGGAGAGGGACCAGGCTCGGCAAGAGGTGGCACATGAGTGCTAGATGAGGTAGGACTCTGATATGGCTCTTGTGCTCGAGACAAGATGGAGGTAGCAGCTAGGAGCTACGACTAAGCAAATTCAGGGATAGGCTACAGTTTCGGCCGAGATATATGGTCATTTGATGCAAGAGGCCTTGTATTACAAGGTCGTGTACTAAAAAGTCATGGCTTAGGAGTGGAGGGAGCCAGATTTCTCCCACCTTAGTCAGATAGCCCCTACCAAGACCCCTCATGCAGGCACATTAGGGAGACCCACAGGGTCTCATCATTAGAGCCGAGGCAGCCACCATGGAGGTGGACAGAGCGAGGGAAGCTCAGGTTACTGAGAGTACACAGGGACACATTTTTTTTACAACTTGATTATGATGTGTATACATTCATTGCTAAGCTTTTTGACTAGCCTCTTGTATATCCGATACTATATACCTTATTCTAATGTATCATGGCATTCAACTTTTTTTGATATATACATGAGATGACTTTGTGATGCATTCATATGATGTCATGTTTATTTTTTTTATGTGTATATATGGATGGATGGATGCAGACAATGTTTATTTTATGGTGTTATATGCTTTATGATGTGATGAAATGTATTATGATGGATGCACATGTATTTATGGATGATGTATGCAACACAATGATACGTTCTATTCCTTTTTCAGTATCGTTTCTATCTGTGATATGATGATGCAATATGTATGTGGTGTTTTTAATGATGCTTATGTGGTCATGTGGTGGATGCAAATGTGATGTTATGCCTAATATTTTTTTAGTACCTTTTTATATGTGATGTATGTATGGATCATGCAACATATGATGATGCCTATATGATCATGCAAATGTATGGTTTATGAGATGCTTAGAATAATCAATCTATATTATGATTGATAAAAATGCAAATGTATGTGAGATGATTGATGTTTCCTATTATGTATGATATAATATGCACCATGCTGACGTTTTGTGTATGCAAGATGGATGCATATATAGATGTTTTTTTTTTTTCTGAATGTCATGATACCATGTTAGTATTAGTATTTGGGAAATATAGAAGAAAGAGAAATCAACCCTTGACTTTGAGATGATATAGAAAACATGATGATAATGATGATGATTGCTTATTAGATATTGGGGATATAAAGAGCTTACTTACCTTATTTTTTATGACACGCATAGATATGATACATCAAGGTATAAAGAACCAAGATGACGTTGTACCTAGTGCGATTGAATTTGACTTGAAAATCAGATAGGAGTATCCCTATTCACACCTAACATATAGAACCCTATTTAGGATGAAGTTCAAATATTCAAAACATTTTAGACCAAAACATAGAAAAGCATAACCTTCCCATGTGGTCAAAAAAATATTCAAAACACCCTCCCTATAGACTAAACAAAGTGAGCATGACCAAGGCTATATTACAAGAATATCCAACAAGCACAACAGATAAAAAGATAATAATCAATGCCCCATTTCTTTCTATCTAAATCATTTTGTTTAGACATGATCAAGAGGTCATTGGAATGAGCACAATAAGATAAATCAGCAAGACAAAGATCAAGTAAACAAACAAGCTAATGTTCTTCATACCTCTAGCCAAGACTAAACTACGGCGATGCCTGATGTTGATGTCCATTGTAGGAAGGATGCATCCTAGGACTTGATTTTATCAGATGATTTTGGGACTAAATGGATGATGAGCTATAAATACCAAGAGTTTACTAACTTGTTTTCTTACTGATCTAGACTTGAGACCTTGACGTTTGAGTTTTTCACTTTCAATTTGCTAAACTTGTTCCCGATTGTTTCCCCAAAGGCTAGGGGTGATGATGATTTATTATGAGAAAATGTTTATTGCAGGTGAACGCAAAATGGGATGGATGGATTTTTTTTGGGGTTTTTTGAATGTTTTTGATATTTTTGAAATGTTTTGAGGCTATTTTTGGTATTTTTGAGATGTTTTACAAATGTTTTGATTTTCAAAATTTTCAATATTTTGGTGTTTTCTAAGATTTTGACCAAGAACCTAACCTAAAGACCTATCCTAAGGGCCTTAGGGGATGATCCAAGATTAGCCTTGCCTACATTATACATGCAGAGACCACGTAATTTGACAAGATGACTCTATTTTTGAATTTTTTTGATTTTTTGACCTATTTTTGAGTTTTGATATATTTGATTTTTTTTGGATTTTCTTGGTTTTTACAAATATTTTGGGATTTTCTAATTTTCTGATGTTTTTGGATTTTCTAATTTTAAGGAAGACTTCAAGAATATACACGAATCTGATCCAATGTAGGTAGAAGAACGTGCCCCCAACTTGGTATGATAGACTGCTTTGATATAGGCAAGACAAACTGACCTTAGGAATGTGCCAAGTAGTTCTAGGAGGGACTGTGATACAAACATAGGATCAAGCTATGATGCAGACACGAATGGGTGTCAGAAGGATCAATGGAATGTGATGGATGAATGATGCAGAACATGTCATGGAAATCATGGTGGATGGAAAGTTCTTATTTACACGAGGCACCTGTTTGCCAAGTTTTCACCAAGATACTTGCCCAAAGTGCCACCGAAGTGGTTTTCACTAGAGGATGATATTTTTCCTTACTATTTTCAATCCTCTTTTCTAATTTTTTTGGATTTATACCTTACAAGTTTTAGGCATAAATTTTTTTGAGATGCGATCTATTGA
>VDFB02351770.1:0-17910 GCA_007258455.2 Sequoia sempervirens
ACATGAAAAGAGAATGATGAATGAACAAAAGACAATGTTGCAATTCACCAAACCCTAGAAATGAGGTGCTACAAATGTGCTTGAAATGGCTGCAATGGATGTGGTTCTTGACTCTTGCTTGAATGATATTGATCTTGCTTGAAATTCTTGCTTGAATCATAAACTCTACATCACAAATGTTAGCATAATAACAAACATGATGAATGTAATCTTTGACATGATGATTAGCACTTGAGAAATGCTCTAAAATGCTTGATATCTTCCCTTGAAATGCCTTGAATTCTCTTGTGAATGCTCAAATTCTCTTGTGAACTCTTGAATGCTTGTAAAATTTGCTAGGTGAGAATATGAGTGAAAAAAACCTTGTATTTATACTCAATTATGCAAGAATTCTTGAAATTACAACACTACAAGCTGACATTAGATCTAGGAGAATAAAACCCCACCAAAAAATTGAATTAGATTTGAATTTTTGTCACATGGGACTCATTCGCCCAAGGTGGCAAATGAGTCCCACCAGACATAATGTATGGGACCAAAAATGAAATTTGCTTAGAAATGTGTGAAACTTGCATCCGGGCCAAAAAGACCTAGGTGGGACTCATTTTCCCAAGGTGGCGAATGAGTCCTAGACACTAAATCTGGGCCATACAAGCTAGGAACACCTAAATTATGATTGATTACCGGTTGGTGTTGGGATTATCCTAAAAAAAATGCAATAAATGAGGCTTGTGGATGCAAAATAGGGCCAATTAAAGCATAAGAAAGCCCAATTATTAATGATAGGCCTAGAGAAGTGTGAAAGTGTGTTACAACAATTTACAACACTCCAAATAAGGCAAGATTAAGGTTGATTATGATTGAAATTATGTTTATTATGCTTAGTTAATTGATAAAACCCTAGAAAAGTGTGAAAGTGTGTTACAACACTTCACAACACTTTTGCAAGGAACCATTAAATTCCATTAGTTCACAAGGGCCAAAGACCTAATATGAATGTGTTATCCACATTGAAACATTAAATCAAGGAAACATTAAGCCAAAATCACAAGGAGAGCCTGAACAAGACAAAAAAAGTAGAAGGGTTACTTTTTCAGTGACTCCATCTAGCCCCCACTTTAGTGAGAGGATGAACTTGCTTCAAAATCGCACTAAAGTAGACAATCACGCATCAAGAGGGGTTCAAATGCACCAATGCCAATTGTTAACACTTAAATTTGCACCCTGTTGAATTTAGAATTCAACAATTTATTGAAACATGGGAATGATCCCACTTTGAATGAGATCAAACCTCCGGGGAAGGCCAACTTCCTAACTGGTTATCACCTAATTATTGTTTGTTTGAAGGGAAAAGGGAAGAGGATTTGCTTAAAATGAATAAAATTGTAAATGGTAAAGGTTACTTCCTATGGTGATACACCAAATTGACAAGGACAATGAATATCTAGATTTGCATACACTTGATTCAAACTGACAGAAATTAAGTTTGCATAACCTATCTTAGCATGTCTCTGCATAAGTAAGTCACAAAGAGGATAGAATGCATTAACCAACAAAGGGAATGTAAACTTCACAATTGAAAGTTATATGCATTTTAACACACTCTTAGTAACCTGCATGGACAAGCTATTTGTAGAAAGGGTATAAAATAAGAGACAAAGTTATAAGGAAACAAAGATAATTCCATGAATAACTTGATCAATCTTTTGAAACATACACAAAACTACAATAACAAGAGGAAAAAAATTCATTACCATTTGTCTCCAAGGTATAACTGTATTTCATTTCCAAAAGAGTTACAAAAGTATGCACAAAATCTGTAAAAAGGACTGCAAGAGTCACTGTCTCCAAAAAATTGCATAATCAAGAACTCCTCAATAATGAGTTACCAAATGGGCTAAGTAGCCAATCTCCACTAAAAAAAAGGTTCTAGAAAGCTCATGGATCAGATGCAACCAAAAACCCATAAATCTAGCTTCCATATCTTATCCAAAAGAGCTTCAAACATGAGAAAAAGTCATACTTGACTTTGTCAAACAAGATGACTTAGAAAACTAATCCCTAAAAGCTCTCAACTCCTCCAAAAGTGAGTAAATACTTTCTATTGTAGACACCTAAATTTGGACACTTAATTTATCCAAATTTATCCCCTTTCATCTAAGCATCCTCTTATTTACATTAATTAAGTAATACTGTTATTATTTAATTAATATTCTTAATTCTGCCAAATCCCTAAGGTATTTAATTAATAAATAAATACCTTATCTCTTTAATCCTCCTTTTCATCAAATGAATTAAATAATTTCTCTTATGTCACATCTCTTTCTTAATCCTAATTATTCTCCTAATCTCATCATTAGGGATGTGCACATGCCTAATCCTTGATTAGGATGTGTCACATCCTCCAACTTTTGCAAGTTGGCCTCTAATCTCTCTTAGCCAACTAACCCTCCTCTAATCCTTCATTAACTAGACTAATCAACCTCTCAAAGAATTTTTAATTCATTTTATCAATCTAAGGAATTTAAATTCCTTTTACTCTTCCCCATGTGATATTTGACTTGTCACATCAAGTCACATGTGAAATCTAACCCTCTTCTAATATGTCATTAATTTGTCTAATCAAGTACTTGCACAACCTTAATCATTCATGTGTCCTAAATCAACCCTATTAAGTGCTTTTTCTTTTTTGAAAAGGCACTCCATTCCCCATGTGAATTTTTAATTCACATTTAATCCCCCAATGCATTCCAAGAAATTTTAAATTTCTTCTCTCATCCCCATGTGGATATTTGAGGAATTTTTAATTCCTCACATGTCCTTTCATCCACATGGGGACAAGGACCTCCTTTATGAGGAGATCTTATCCCAAACCCAAGGTACTATGTACTTGTTGACGGTCCAAATGGTACAATCAACCTGCAAACAAAATATTGCTATCCTATTTCTCTTGAAAGAGAAAGACAACACATGGATATCTTAGCTCCCAAGGTCTTTATAGTTGGTTCTCAACCGTGCTGATGTCCCTCAGTGGTCAATGTAACAGTAATGTTCAAGGGGCCTGCTGTTGTTGAGCTTCTGGATTGTTCTGAGATCAAACATAGACTTAAAACCTATTCTAACCAGGGTTTTTAAAGAAACATAAAAAAGATAGATCAGGGCTTTGGGACAAAAAAGAATGATACTTCATCTGAATTAACCAGACCTGTCACCTTCCAAGGAATTTCTAACTAAAACTGCAGAACAAACTTAACTTGTGACTAACACACAATTTCATTCATTCACAGTGCTGATTTCAACAACAGATTGCAAGTTACCATTTAAACAAAACATAAAAAAAACCAAACTTCATTCCTTGAAAGCTTCTTAAATCAGATGATTAATTCAAGACAAACACCATTCTAGAACACAACATAAAGTAGATTAAGATCTAGTTGCTTCTACTGTCAATGAGACAGATAAGCAAAATTTACAAATCTGGCACAATCACCAGTGTACAAAAAATCTGTGGCTCTGAATTGTTTCCATTTACACTAAAAAACTGAAAGATACATTAGTCTTCTACTTAATCTAACTCCTAACTACCAGTTCTACTCTACAAGTTCTACTCTACAAGTTCTACTCTACAAGTTCTAACCTTTACAGAGAGGCAAGAATGCCTTATATACAAAATGCATCAAAAGAATGTGTTGTCCCTCTTTATTAGGGCTTACAAAATATCTTCTTGGTTGCAGGAAGGTCGGCTCTTAGGTCTTTCTAAAGAGATTCAAAGCTGCATTCAATGTGAAGCCCTGCTGTCCATGTTGATGAAAGATTTATGTCCTTAGAAGAAGCCTTTAGATCTTTTGTAGCTACAACATTAACTCTTCTGTCTCTGTGTCCATACTTGAAATCCCCTTGAAATATGCCTTGAATGCTCCAAAATATCACCATTAATACTAATCTGTTTCTGCCAGTGGTCACTATAGTTGTCCCTGTGACTCATAGTTTCTTAGTTCTTCTGGCCTCCCTCATGTTTTAGACTCTCTGCACGTTGACCATCTCCTGGAAGCACCATCGGGCCTCTTTAGACCTTCGCATTATCACCCAAGCTGATCCATCACCCCTTTAGTCTCATAATGAATCCATCTCACTTGCATTCTATTGGTCTTCTTTCATAGGAATAGTCACTCGGTCAAAGGGGCAATGAGTCACTCTTTTAGTTTCCTTTGGTTGATCGGGCATACGCCACGTGAGCTTCATCAGGTGGTCAAAAGTGGTCCACCTTGAATCGCATGTCGGTGAGACACTCATCATGTCTCCCTGATGCGATTTCGTCTTATAACAGTTATTGGCGCAACATGTGGCAATCGGTGAGAGCTTATAGTGAGCTGCAAAAAGTTATATTGAACTCATAAAAACTATTGGCAAGATAGTCGCCAGTCGGCATAACCTCATGGTGAAGCCCCTCTCTTCTCGGTGAGTACATTTTGTATTGGTAAGACCCTCATGGGTCGGTGGGACCTCATGGCGACCTCTTCTTTTTCTCCCCGAGCCCAAGCTTCTTCCACTTCAGAGCGACTTCTTCAAGTCGGTGGGATGTCACGGCGAGGCTCAGAATCCCTTTGCGAGCTCATTCTTCATGTCGGGGAGACCTCCGTCAGTCGGGAAGACCTTTTGGCAACGTTGGATCCTTCTCCCCAAGCTCTTTCTTCTTCTTCGGGCTCGAGCTCCTTTTCCCTTTTGGTAAGACTCTGGTGTAGTCACCCAGACCTCTCGACAACTTCCTCTTTTCTCCCCGCTCGACTCACTTTTATCAGCCAGACCCCACCAGGTCAGTGGGACATCATGGCGATGTCACCTTTTCTTTTGGCGAGATCCTTGATGTCAGCCAGACTTTTTGTGGTCGGGGAAACCTTATATCGATCTCCTCTTTTCTTGCCAGGTTCCTTCTGTATCAGCCAGAACAGCTCCCTTCGTCGAGACCCTTCACCAAAGCCACATTGCTTTATGTCAGCAAGACTAAGTCCCCTCGCCAAGACATCTTGGCGAGCCTTCCTTTCTCTAGCGAGCACACCCTGTCGGGGAGACTCCCTTTGGTCGGTGAGACTTTATACCAACAGAAACTTCGTTTCGCTGAGCTGAGAGCACTTTGGGGAGACCTTTTGTCGAATTCACTCCGCCTCACCAAGCTAGTTTCGCATAAGAAAGAGTTTCGTTTGTCGGCAGGACCTTCTGCCGAGGCTATCGTCCTTCGTCGAGACCCTGCCTCTTTTCACTGAGACTCTGACGGATCAACAAGATGTCCTATCGAGCGGCAAGACCTTTTGGCGATATCCCTCCTGTCGGTGAGACCTTTCCTCCTTCGCCGAGACCTCTTTGTGAGCCCAAACTACTACGCCGATGCTGCCATTGTCGCCGAGACCCTACCTCTTCAGTGAGACCTTTCGTCGAGCAGCAAGAGCTTATGGCGAGGGCTCCTTCGATCGACAAGACACAAAAAAGAGTCATGGTGAGCAGGATGTTTGGGCGACCTGTGAATAGTAAATGAATAGAATGCAATGCCAGTCAGCGAGACAACTGCAGGGTCTTGTCGACCTTCTTCTTAGAGGAAATTTATGACCAATTGGATTGGGGAATGCTTCCCAACTAAGCCCCCTTGGAAAATATCATCATGTGTGTGATTTGATCCTACAAAACAGAGTCCCCATTAGACCTTAGGAGAACATAAAATACATCATGATGAAATACACCATTGCTTGTGATTATTTTATTGAATACTTAACAAGAAGGGAACCAACTTAAGCTGAGACAAAACCAAAATTAACAGAACAAGAATACAAACAAAACATAAAATAGAAGAACCCCCAAGAGCAAAGCAAACAATAGAGGCAAAGAAACCAAAAAGAAAAGGGGGACCCATTTTGTTCCAAATCAAAATGGGGTGGTTATGCAAGGCATAACAAATGGTGACTCAGCTGGGGAAAATGGTTTAACCATTTTCAAGAAGCTGAAGGATTCAGGTACCCAGAACTCTTGGTTCATGAACATCACAGCTCCAATTGGGTCAGTTTTAGAAAGCAAGGTTGAGCTAGAATCTCCAATGTAAATCAACACTAGCTACCCCTAAATCTATGTGTGTGCTTGATAGTGCATCATCCTTTCATAATTTTTTTTTCATCTTTCAAACAACAACATGCAATATTTGAACTACATGAATTGATTCCCTTTAGCTATCGTGCAATGATATCCTGGGCATTGCTTCGCTGGTAGTTAGGCATCCATAGCCCTGACAGAGATACCTCTAGTTTCCTCACAACATTGCTCTATTGCCAGTTAGGTGTCCACAACCCCGGTAGAGATACTGGAATCACCCATTCATATTGAATCTTCTTTCTCTTTCAGATAATTCTTTTCTCTTTTTTTTTTCATAGAGTTTTAGATATTTAATTTAATTCATTTTCAATATGTCAGATGTTTAACATCTGATTTGGGTTGAAAACTACCATGGACCTCATAACAACACTTGGAAATCATATTTTTCACTCAAATCTTACAACACTGTTGTTCTAGGACAAATATACCATTACAAGAGGAGATGATCTTATTGATTTGTGACAGATTCAGGGGAGCTGATAAAGGCTACTTACTTTGCACCTTGTTTTCAAAACTTTTCACAACCTTTATTGACAACGGGCATGAAACAATGAATTCAGGACAAAATCACCCAATCAGCAGATCTGAAAATATCTAAACCATTTTTCTCCTTATGACCATAGTATACTTTAGATAACAACCACCATTCTAAGATGGGAAGAACAGATAAGCCCCAAAGAACAAAACAAAACAAAACAAAAATTGAAAGAGCAAAGGAAACAAAAAGACAGAAAGAAAAGGACAAAGAAACAAACAACAAATTATTTACAAATAGACATAATATTTACAAGCAAAAAAACAAACTATTTACAAACAAAAACAAAAGGAACAGGAAAAGGAAAACAACAAAACAAACAAAAACTAACTAAACCAAAAACTAACACTAACCAATCCTACTCCTAAACTAACTCCAAAGCTGATCTTTATAAACACAAAACTATGAAAATTTATACATTGACTTGACTGATTTTTCATTATGTGCAATAGTCTTAACTTACTAGGCACAATTCTAAACCTAGAAAATTTATCTTTATACTCAGAAATATGAAGTTTATAGGCAATAAGTTCATTCTGAGGGCATAAAGCTTGAAATATTATCAGTTGTGGGTTCTCGGTTTTGTCATGATTTATCCACAAATAGGTTTTACTATCCTCTACGCCATAATCAAACTAAAAATTATTAAAACACAGAGGATAATGAAAGGACACCACCTGATTCTGAAGATTTCTAGTTGCTAATGTAGACTTGTGGTGTATGACCTCCTCTTCATGAGGTCTCAGCTCATGGAACACCACTGAATCAAGGTTCGTCTTGCAGTTAGGATATTCACTCACCAGCATCTCTGTATTCATCTCTGGCACAGAGTCAAATTTTTTTTGAATTTCTTGAGATGAAGTCTCACTTTCAACATTCTCTTGAAACATGCCACCCTCAAAGGTTTGAGAATCTGCCTCCAGCTTATCACCATTGGTGTCAGGGATACGGGCACATGGTGAACAAGGATTTCCCTCAAACTCATTTGATGGTAGTTTGCAAGCACAAGAGGATTATAATCATGATTTTGGCTATCTGAATTTCTAGTGTCACCTCCAAATTGTGCCAATAAGAGAACCTTTTTAAATGCATCATGCAAAGATGTAGCCTCACCACAACCTCTGACTTTGGTTGTAAACAAGGGGTTTAAACCCCAATAATAATATTCTATCAGTATATGATCATCCACAACCAAATCTAAAGATTGAACCCTTTGATACATAAACAAGAATCTATGGTTAAATTGATAAATTGACTCCGATGGTTTTCTTCTGGTGGTTGCAAATTCAAACGATGGGTCTTGTGTTCGAGGATCAAACTGATCTAAGAATGAGATTTCTAACTTCACCCATGAACAAATACAACTTGGTGGAAGATTAACATACCATTGCCTTGCTAAAATTTGAAGTGTTTTGATGAACAATTGACAGACAACATCCTCATGCAGAACCTGAAGAAATGTAAGTACATGCCTGCAAATTCCAACATGTTTAGAAGCATTTTTCCCACTGTTAGGGAAAAATAAAGAAGCCTATCATACAGGTGACCAAAGACTTCATGAACGAATCCTGGTATATACAAAGGGCTACCCATCGGAGCTGGGTCTTACAAGATCTAACCCACTCCAACTCACAATAGTCCAAAATTTGCTCAAGGGGCCCTCCTTCTAGCGCTAGTTCCTGTTGACGGTCCAAATGGCACAATCAACATGCAAACAGAATATTGCTATCTTGTTTCTCCTAAAAGAGAAAGACAACACATGGATATCTTAGCTCCCAAGGTCTTTATAGTTGGTTCTCAACTGTGCTGATGTCCCTCAGTGGTCAATGTAATAGTAATGTTCAAGGGGCCTGTTGGTTTTGAGCTTCTGGATTGTTCTGAGATCAAACATAAACTTAAAACCTATTCTAACCATGGTTTTTAAAGAAACATAAAAAAAGATAGATCAGGGCTTTGGGACAGAAAATAATGACACTTCATCTAAATTAACCAGACCTGTCACCTTCCAAGGAATTCCTAACTAAAACTGCAAAACAAACTTAACTTGTGACTAACACACAGTTTCATTCATTCATAGTGCTGATTTCAACACCAGATTGCAAGTTACCATTTAAACAAAACATAAAAAAAACCAAACTTCATTCCTTGAAAGCTTCTTAAATCAGATGATTAATTCAAGACAAACACCATTCTGGAACACAACATGAAGTAGATTAAGATCTGGTTGCTTCTACTATCAATGAGATAGATAAGCAACATTTACAAATCTAGCACAATCACCAGTGTACAGAAAATATGTGGCTCCGAATTGTTTCCATTTACACTTAAAAACTAAAAGATACATTGGTCTTCTACTTAATCTAACTCCTAACTACAAGTTCTACTCTACAAGTTCTACTCTACAAGTTCTACTCTACAAGTTCTAACCTTTACAAAGAGGCAAGAATGCCTTATATACAGAATGCATCAAAAGAATGCACTGTCACTCTGTATTAGGGCTTACAAAATATCTTCTTGGTTGCAGGAAGGTCGGCTCTTAGGTCTTTCTGAAGAGAGTCAAAGTTGCATTCAATGTGAAGCCCTGTTGTCCATGCTGATGAAAGATTTTTGTCCTCAAAAGAAACCTTTAGATCTTTTGTAGCTGCAACATTAACTCCTCTGTCTCTGTGTCCATACTCAAAATCCCCTTGAAATTTGCCTTGAATGCTCCAAAATATCACCATTAATACTAATCTGTTTCTGTTAGTGGTCACTACAACTGTCCCTGTGACTCATAGTTTCTTAGTTCTTCTGGCCTCCCTCATGTTCTAGACTCTCTGCATGTTGACCGTCTCTTGGAAGCACCATCGGGCCTCTTTAGACCTTCGCATTATCACCCGAGCCGATCCATCGCCCCTTTAGTCTCATAATGAATCCATCTCACTTGCATTCTGTTGGTCTTCTTTCATAGGAATAGTCACTCGGTCAAAGGAGCAATGAGTCACTCTTTTAGTTTCCTCTAGTTGATCGGGCATACACCACATGAGCTTCATCAGGCGGTTAAAAGTGGTCCACCTTGAATCGCATGTCGGTGAGACACTCATCGTGTCTCCTCGATGTGATTTCGTCTTATAACAGTTATTGGCGCAACATGTGGCAGTCGGTGAGACCATACAGCGAGCTGCAAAAAGTTTTATCGAACTCATAAAAACTATTGGCAAGACAGTCGCCAGTCGGCATAACCTTGTGGTGAAGCCCCTCTCTTCTCGGTGAGTACATTCTATATCGGCAAGACCCTACTGGGTCGGTGGGACCTCATGGTGACCTCTTCTTTTTCTCCCCGAGCCCAAGCTTCTTCCACTTTGGAGAGACTTCTTCAAGTCGGTGGGATGTCATGGCGAGGCTCAAAATACCTTTGCGAGCTCATTCTTCATGTCGGGGAGACCTCCGTCAGTCGAGAAGACCTTTTGGCGACATTGGATCCTTCTCCCCAAGCTCTTTCTTCTTCTCTGGGCTCAAGCTCCTTTTCCCTTTCGGTAAGACTCCAGTGTAGTCACCCAGACCTCCCGATGACTTCCTCTTTTCTCCTCACTCACTTTCTTTTATCGGCCAGACCCCACCAGGTTGGTGGGACATCATGGCGATGTCACCTTTTCTTTCGGCGAGCTCCTTGATGTCAGCCAGACTTTCTATGGTTGGGGAGACCTTATATCGATCTCCTCTTTTTTTGTAGGGATCCTTCTATATCTACCAGACCAGCTCCCTTTGCCGAGACCCTTCACCGAAGCCACGTTGCTTTATGTCGGCGAGACTAAGTCCCCTCGCCAAGACATCTTGGTGAGCCTTCCTTTCTTTAGCAAGCACACCCTGTCGGGGAGACTCCCTTTGGTCGGTGAGACTTTATACCAACCGAAACTTCCTTTCGCCGAGCTGAGAGCACTTCAGGGAGACCTTTTGTTGAATTCACTCCGCCTCGCCGAGTTAGTTTCGCATCAGTAAGAGTTTTGTCTGTTGGCAGGACCTTCTGCCGAGGCTTTCGTCCTTCGCCGAGACAATCTTTGGGTCGCCCAGACTTCACACTGATCTCTCCATCCTTCGCCGAGACCCTGCCTCTTTTCGTTGAGACTCCGATGGATCGGCGAGATGTACTATCGAGCGGAAAGACCTTTTGGTGATATCCCTCCTGTCGGTGAGACCGTTCCTCCTTCGCCAAGACCTCTTTGCGAGCCCAAACTGCTATGACAATGCTGTCGTTGTTGCCGAGACCCTACCTCTTTGGTGAGACCTTTCGTCGAGCGACAAGAGCTTATGGTGAGGCTCCTTTGGTCGTCATATTCCTGCACATCATCAACAAGAACATGCCATTCATCATTAAATTTATCAGTATTAAGATCAAATTGATTAATGGGTGCTAAGCAAGGGCTTTCTTCCAACAACACATTTGAGTAAACAGAATCACAATCAAGAAAATACTCCCTGGTCTCATTCTCTTCGTCATATTTGAAGAGATTCAACTTCTGAGATAGCCTCTTGGTAGCTTTCTTGGCATTCCTCTACTTCATCCAAATGTACCCTGTCATGAATTTCTTCAGGGAACACTTGACTGATCTGCACATCTACTTGGACTTCTTCTCTTAAGATTTCATTTTGGCATTTAAGTCCTTGTCTTTGACCACCAGGTTCATTGGCAATCTCATCTTGAAGTGTGTTACCTATTTCAATTTGTTCACTACTTAAATCAGCAGAGTCATCCTCTTGTACTAACCCACCAAAGTGTGTTTCTTCCTCATTCCCCATCATGGAAGAATCTATGAATGCATCGATGAATCCATTCTCTCCTTCTATCAAGTCTGCACTAAGTAGAGGAGTTTCATTAGTGGTTGAATCCATCTCAAGGCAAGGATCAAGGTCATCAAAAGATGGAGAAGAATTAAACCTTTCATAGTCATTCTCATCATTTTGGATGAACTGATTACCATTTTCATGTGTACTAGTTGTCTCATCCTCTTCATTGTGGTGCAATGAACTATGCTTTGGAAGATGAATGAAAAGAGATGATATGGTCACAACCTCATTGAAGAGTGGAGTACCTAACTCTGTGATTGGATTTTGCAGGGATGAGTTCTCCCAGTGGTCTTGTGTGCGATTGACCAGATGTGGGGTGTTGAAAAATGTGGTGCTTGGAACCTTAGGAAGGTTGTAGCTACTTGATGAGAATGGTTGCACCTGGGTAGGGATGGTGGGTGAAGTGGCATAAGGCCTCAGATGATGGCAGTTTGCAAGCACAAGAGGATTATAATCATGATTTTGGCTATCTGAATTTCTAGTGTCACCTCCAAATTGTGCCAATAAGAGAACCTTTTTAAATGCATCATGCAAAGATGTAGCCTCACCACAACCTCTGACTTTGGTTGTAAACAAGGGGTTTAAACCCCAATAATAATGTTCTATTAGTATATGATCATCCACAACCAAATCTAAAGATTGAACCCTTTGATACATAAACAAGAATCTATGGTTAAATTGATAAATTGACTCCGATGGTTTTCTTCTGGTGGTTGCAAATTCAAACGATGGGTCTTGTGTTCGAGGATCAAACTGATCTAAGAATGAGATTTCTAACTTCACCCATGAACAAATACAACTTGGTGGAAGATTAACATACCATTGCCTTGCTAAACTTTGAAGTGTTTTGATGAACAATTGACAGACAACATCCTCATGCAGAACCTGAAGAAATGTAAGTACATGCCTACAAATTCCAACATGTTTAGAAGCATTTTTCCCACTATTAGGGAAAAATAAAGAAGCCTATCATACAGGTGACCAAAGACTTCATGAACGAATCCTGGTATATACAAAGGGCTACCCATCGGAGCTGGGTCTTACAAGATCTAACCCACTCCAACTCACAATAGTCCAAAATTTGCTCAAGGGGCCCTCCTTCTAGCGCTAGTTCCTGTTGACGGTCCAAATGGCACAATCAACATGCAAACAGAATATTGCTATCTTGTTTCTCCTAAAAGAGAAAGACAACACATGGATATCTTAGCTCCCAAGGTCTTTATAGTTGGTTCTCAACTGTGCTGATGTCCCTCAGTGGTCAATGTAATATTAATGTTCAAGGGGCCTGTTGGTTTTGAGCTTCTGGATTGTTCTGAGATCAAACATAAACTTAAAACCTATTCTAACCAGGGTTTTTAAAGAAACATAAAAAAAGATAGATCAGGGCTTTGGGACAGAAAAGAATGACACTTCATCTAAATTAACCAGACCTGTCACCTTCCAAGGAATTCCTAACTAAAACTGCAGAACAAACTTAACTTGTGACTAACACACAGTTTCATTCATTCACAGTGCTGATTTCAATAGCAGATTGCAAGTTACCATTTAAACAAAACATAAAAAAAACCAAACTTCATTCCTTGAAAGCTTCTTAAATTAGATGATTAATTCAAGATAAACACCATTCTGGAACACAACATGAAGTAGATTAAGATCTGGTTGCTTTTGCTATCAATGAGATAGATAAGCAACATTTACAAATCTCGCACAATCACTAGTGTACAGAAAATATGTGGCTCCGAATTGTTTCCATTTACACTTAAAAACTAAAAGATACATTGGTCTTCTACTTAATCTAACTCCTAACTACCAGTTCTACTCTGCAAGTTCTAACCTTTACAAAGAGGCAAGAATTCCTTATATACAGAATGCATCAAAAGAATGCACTGTCACTCTGTATTAGGGCTTACAAAATATCTTCTTGGTTGTAGGAAGGTCAGCTCTTAGGTCTTTCTGAAGAGAGTCAAAGCTACATTCAATGTGAAGCCCTGCTGTCCATGCTGATGAAAGATTTTTGTCCTTAAAAGAATCCTTCAGATCTTTTGTAGCTGCAACATTAACTCCTCTGTCTTTATGTCCATACTCGAAATCCCCCTGAAATCTGCCTTGAATGCTCCAAAATATCACCATTAATACTGATCTGTTTCTGCCAGTGGTCACTATAGCTGTCCCTGTGACTCATAGTTTCTTAGTTCTTCTGGCCTCCCTCATGTTCTAGACTCTCTACACGTTGACTGTCTCTTGGAAGCACCATCGGGCCTCTTTAGACCTTAGCATTATCACCCGAGCTGATCCATCACCCCTTTAGTCTCATAATGAATCCATCTCACTTGCATTCTGTTGGTCTTCTTTCACAGGAATAGTCACTCGGTCAAAGGGGCAATGAGTCACTCTTTTAGTTTCCTCTAGTTGATCGGGCATACGCCACACGAGCTTCATCAGGTGGTCAAAATTAGTCCACCTTGAATCACATGTCGGTGAGACACTCATCGTGTCTCCTCGATGTGATTTTGTCTTATAACAGTTATTGGCACAACATGTGGTAGTCGGTGAGACCATATAGCGAGCTGCAAAAAGTTTTATCGAACTCATAAAAACTATAGGCAAGATAGTTGCCAGTCGGCATAACCTCGTGGTGAAGCCCCTCTCTTCTCGGTGAGTACATTCTATATTGGCAAGACCCTACCGGGTCAGTGGGACCTCATGGCGACCTCTTCTTTTTCTCCCCAAGCCCAAGCTTCTTCCACTTTGGAGAGACTTCTTCAAGTCGGTTGGATGCCACAGCGAGGCTCAAAATCCCTTTGCGAGCTCATTCTTCATGTCGGGGAGACCTCCGTCAGTTGGGAAGACCTTTTAGCGACGTTGGATCCTTCTCCCCGAGCTCTTTCTTCTTCTCTAGGCTCAAGCTCCTTTTCCCTTTTGGTAAGACTCTGGTGTAGTTGCCCAGACCTCCCGGTGACTTCTTCTTTTCTCCCCGCTCGCTCACTTTTATCGGCCAGACCCCACCAGGTCGGTGGGACGTCATGGCAATGTCACCTTTTCTTTCGGCGAGCTCCTTGATGTCAGCTAGACTTTCCATGGTTGGGGAGACCTTATATCGATCTCCTCTTTTCTTGCCGGGCTCCTTCTGTATCGGCCATACCAGCTCCCTTTGCCGAGACCCTTCACCGAAGCCACGTTGCTTTATATCGGTGAAACTAAGTCCCCTCGCCAAGACATCTTGGTGAGCCTTCCTTTCTCTAGCGAGCACACCCTGTTGGGGAGACTCCCTTCGGTCGGTGAGACTTTATACCAACCGAAACTTCCTTTTGCCGAGCTGAGAGCACTTCAGGGAGACCTTTTGTCGAATTCACTCCACCTCACCGAGCTAGTTTCGCATCGGCAAGAGTTCTGTCTGTCGGCAGGACCTTCCACTGAGGCTGCCGTCCTTTGCCAAGACAATCTTTGGGTCGCCCAGACTTCACACCGATCTCTCCATCCTTCGCTGAGACCCTACCTCTTTTCGTTGAGACTCCGATGGATCGGCGAGATGTCCTATAGAGCGGCAAGACCTTTCGGTGATATCCCTCCTGTCGGTGAGACCTTTCCTCCTTCACCGAGACCTCTTTGCGAGCCCAAATTACTATGAGGATGTTGCCATTGTTGCTGAGACCCTACCTCTTCGGTGATACCTTTCGTCGAGCGAGAAGAGCTTATGGCGAGGGCTCCTCTGGTCGGCAAGACACAAAAAAGAGTCATGGCGAGTGAGATGTTTGGATGACCTATGAACACTAAATGAATAGAATGCAATGCCAGTCAGCGAGACAGTTGCAGGGTTTTTCCAACCTTCTTCTTAGAGGAAATTTATGACCAACTGGATTGGGGAATGCTTCCCAACTGAGCCCCCTTGGCAAATATCATCATGTGCGTGATTTGATCCTGCAAAACAGAGTCCCCATTAGACTTTAGGAGAACATAAAATACATCATGATGAAATACACCATTGCTTTTGATTATTTTATTGAATACTTAACAAGAAGGGAACCAACTTAAGCCGAGACAAAACCAAAATTAATAGAACAAGAATACAAACAAAATAGAAAACAAAAGAACCCCCAAGAGCAAAACAAACAACAAAGGCAAAGAAACCAAAAAGAAAAGGGGGACCCATTTTTTTCCAAATCAAAATGGGGTGGTTATGCAAGGCATAACAGTACTACCTCCATGTCATGTACTCTTTTTCCACCTCATGTACACATCATCTCTTACAAGCCACTTCATATGCCACATGTCAAGATGTGAGGGCTTGTGAGTTCTCAACTCACCTTAGCCCTACATCTTGATCTTGGTGGCTTAATCCCAACCATCCATTTCTCTAGAGAATTCCAAATTCTCTATAAATACCCCCTCTTTTCTTTTATTTTGAGGGAGATCATTTATGATAGCCAAACTCTTGCAATTTTTTTTCTTGAGCTATACTTAGCCAATTTCTCACATTTGGATCTATTTTTCATTCATTTTTCCATCCTCATCTCACCTCATAGCTTGCATCTCTTTCCATCCAAGGAGCATACAATATCGAAGATCGAAGGGCCAACCAAAGGGACAACTACAACAAGGTGAAATCTTTCATTTTGCTTAGTTTAGTTAATCTTTAGGCTAATCTTGAGGTGTAGGGTGTTTTAGTTATTATTTTCACTACTCTTTTTTGTTTTTTGTTTGTTGTTCATTTTCTAACAAGTATTTCCACCCTATCACATTTCTGGCATGCCCAGTGGGACCCACAAACGGGTCTCTTGCTTTCATGTTTGCTATTTTTTGACTTTTTGCAGGTGCAGGTTACAGAGGGGCAGACCCGACCTATAGAGGGGCGAACCCGACCTACAGAGGGGTAGACTTGACCTTCCTAGGGTGGACCCAACCTTGAGAGGCAGACCTGACCTGATAGACAGGCGGAAGCCCTCCACAGGCGAACTCAACCTTGAGAGGCGGACCTAACCTAATAAATAGGCAGACTTTCCCTCCACAGGCAGACCCAACCTTGCCTAGGGGCGGACCTGCCCTCCACGGACTTAGAAACTAAAATTTTCCAAAATTTTCACGAAGGGGCAGACCTGACCTGCAGACAGGCGAACTTGCCCTCCAGACAAGTGAACCTGACTTGCAAATAGGAGAAATTGCCCTTCAGACAGGCGAATTTTCCCTGCAGATAGGCAAACTTGCCCTGCAGACAGGTGAACTTGCCTTCCAGACAGGTGGATTTTCCCTAGAAAGCTTTTTCTAGAAGGTAAAATTTCTATTTTTAGCACTCCTTTTGACTATTTTAAGGGTTTTTAACCCCCTAACTAGGCACATAGTTTAAATAGGGGTGTTAATTAAGCTTGTTTTCTGTGTTTGTGGGTAAGATATTTAACGTATCCAATCCCCTTGCGCCATTCAGCGATCCCGGGTGACGAGAAATTGTAGCTTACCAAGTCCTTTGAGTCATCCTCTTTTACTTTTCTTAGTGGGACCTGCTTGGGGATTTCATCACCCTAAGGGACAATTCCAACCACGCATACCGATGGGGTATATAAAGGTGGGAGAGTGAAAGTTGTACCTCAATCCAACCACGTTGTAATTGGTGAACCGTCGGGATGACGTGAAGAGTTGGTTTGAGCCTTTAGTATCTCACTAAGGTTCCTGACTCACGCTGGTAACGGGTTGGTGTTCACGGTTGAGCCTCACGTACTAGGTGTATATCGAGGAATCCCTAGTAACCATGTTCATCCTATAATAGAAGACTTTGTCGGCCATACCCTCTCTACTAGACTTAGGTTTGTGTTGTCTGAATTGTCTTCTTTGTGCGAAACTAGTGATTGTCTGATTAATTTCACTTAGCCATATCCTTTTGATTGATGTTTGTTGTGTTTTGGGTCCTTTGCCTTAGTCATCTTGTTAAAGGTCAAGTTTAAACCTGTCCAAGGGCAAACCTAACCTCTGAACAGGTGAACCTGACCCACTCAGAGGCAAACTTGACCTTGAACAACCTTTTCCAGCCTCTTTCAGCCAAATTTGACCAACTTTAGCTCCATAGGTGAATTTTCCCTCTAGACAGGCGAATTTTCCCTTTGGACATGCAAACTTGCCCTCTAGATAGGTGAACCTGACCCTTGACCGATCAACTTTATCATCCGTTTCATCATTCTAGACCTCTGTTTCATCATTTTGCATGCTCGTTTCACCATTCCGAGTAAACATTCATCCATTTCAAACCGCTTTTCATCATTTTGAACTCTCATTTTTCCATTTCAATCATTCATTTGCTCATTTCGAGTGAACATTCATCTATTTCACATCCTGTTTCATCATTCTAAACTCTCGTTCTGCCATTTCGATCATTCATTTGCTCGTTCGAGTAAACGTTCACCCATTTCAGACCTTCTATCATTTTGAAC